>SAYR01012262.1:555643-605972 GCA_004382745.1 Argopecten irradians irradians
TTGCCAATCAATATGCACAACTAGAGTGCGTAGGGGGAACCTACATATAAAATTTGAAGAAGATTCCTTCAGTACTTCCTGGGAAATAGTGTTACAAACTTTAACTATCAAAATCCAAAGATGGTCGCCAGTCGGCTATCTTGTTGACCGATCACTCCCAAAAATGCAATATGCACAACTAGGGTTCAAGGGGAACATGCATATGAAATTTGAGAGAGATCCCTTCAGTAACTTTTCTGAGAAATAGCGGTAACAAACTTTAACTATCAAAATCCAAGATGGCCGTACAGCTCGGATCGGCCATCTTGTGACTGATTGGTCCCAAAATGCAATATCTGCACAACTAGGGCCCTAGGGGAACCTATATATGAAATTTGAGAAAAGATCCCTTCAGTACTTTCTGCGGAAATAGCGGTAACAAACTTTAACTATCAAAATCCAAGATGGCCGCCGGTCGCTCCATCATTGTTGACCGATTGGTCCCAAAATGCAATATGCACAACTAGGGCCTAGGAGAACCAACATATGATATTTGAGAAAGATTCCTAAGTACTTTCTGAGAAATAGCGGTAACAAACTTTAACTATCAAAATCCAAGATGGCCGCCCAGTCCGATCCATATCTAGAGGTTGACATGATGTTCATATCTAGAGGTAGACATGATGTTCAGATCTAGAGGTTGACATGATGTTCATATCTAGAGGTTGACATGATGTTCAGATATAGAGGTTGACATGCTGTTCAGATCTAGAGGTCGACATGATGTTGATATCTAGAGGTTGACATGATGTTCATATCTAGAGGTTGACATCATGTTCATATCTAGAGGTTGACATGATGTTCATATCTAGAGGTTGACATGATGTTTAGATCTAGAGGTTGACATGATGTTCATATCTAGAGGTTGACATGATGTTCATATCTAGAAGTAGACACGATGTTCAGATATAGAGGTTGACATGATGTTCAGATATAGAGGTTGACATGATGTTCAGATCTAGAGGTCGACATGATGTTCATATCTAAAGGTTGACATGATGTTCATATCTAGAAGTAGACATGATGTTCATATCTAGAGGTTAACATGATGTTCAGATCTAGAGGTTGACATGATGTTGAGATATAGAGGTTGACATGCTGTTCAGATCTAGAGGTTGACATGATGTTCATATCTAGAGGTTGACATGATGTTCAGATCTAGAGGTCGACATGATGTTGATATCTAGAGGTTGACATGATGTTCATATCTAGAAGTAGACATGATGTTCAGATCTAGAGGTTGACAATACCAGACATGATGTTCAGATCTAGAGGTTGACAATACCAGACATGATGTTCAGATCTAGAGGTAGACAATACTAGACATGCTGTTCAGATCTAGAGGTAGACAATAGTGAATACTAGACATGATGATCAGATCTAGAGGTAGACAATACTAGACATGATGATCAGATCTAGAGGTTGACAATACTAGACATGATGTTCAGATCTAGAGGTTGACAATACTAGACATGATGTTCAGATCTAGAGGTTGACATGATGTTCAGATCTAGAGTAGAGGTTGACATGACGTTCAGATCTAGTGGTTGACAATACCAGACATGATGTTCAGATCTAGAGGTTGACATACTGTGTGTGAAACCAATATATTTTTGTGTGCAAAATACATACAAGCATATACATACATATCAATATTGTTATTAATCACAAACAAGTGAGGTTTAAATCTAAGGAAGAATACGACTTGTTAAATCTATGATGCTATTAGCTCAATTATAAACCTGGTATCATTACTACAGGATATACATAATCACTATCCTAATCATCTATGTACAGGGAAGTTCAGCAGGACTCAAAATGCACTGTACCTGGTATTTCAATCATCCATTATCTATGATCAATATTTAAAGGTCAATAAAACAGCTATTTACTGCACGTAAAATTTTCCACAATTATAAAACATATTTAATCACTTTGAATTTCATTTTATTCTAGTATGAAGGAAAATCATTGTAAGGGTTTGTAATGGGTGTTCAATAAATCAGCCATTCTTCTCAGATAAAATGGAGTCGCTATAAATATTTGGAATAAGTGGTCCTGATCATTTTCTGTACTCAAATGGATGTGGGGGTGGGATATAAAACTCAAACACAGACTACCAGTAGTAGTGCTGAAAGCTCTGAAAGTGAGACAGATGGTGGACTAAAACAAGATGTCGGTGTGAAAGACTTTCAAAGTAATAGACAATTGTCAATAAACCTTGGCATTTTGTAGAAGGTATATAGAAAAGGGGGAACCCTCCGGGAATGTTACAGGTATATTCAGTTCACTGACTAACCTCCAAATGCCATTAGTCAAATAAATTCATATAATCGCAGCACCATATAGGTATATAGTGTAGACTAATGGAAATATTCCAACAAAGACATATTTGTTTTTAAAAGCAATTTGAACAACTGTGACCTGTCCTTAATAGAAAAATCTGTCAATTCACTGATTCCAGATCTAGATAGAGAATCTGGGCTAGAGATTTCACTAAAAAGGTATTAAGTTATTAGAAATATATATACAGGGATACATGGAGTTCAATTTGAGTGCAATTACGTTCCTTCTATAGTAAACGTACCAGTCACATATACTGTGTGTAGTCTTAATCACACAAGCAAACAACTATCGACATCAGTGTAAATCGCCAGCCTGCTCAAGGTATTTACGTATACCTAGTCCATGAAGTAAGAAAGGTCAACATTAGATTTCTCATTTGAAATTGAACTTGTTAGATATACAATGACACATTGTCAGCGTGAAAACTTGAGATAAAATCTAAAATCCAATCTTTCATACCTACATACTGGAAAATCTGAATCCAAATTTGATTGAATTTTGGCCAGAAGTTTACATTATGACAAGAAAACTATGTAACTAAGACAAGATTTATAAATCTAGAAAAATGTCAACAAAGAGCTAGCTAGGCGTACTCCTTACACACCCATAACTATTTCAAAAGGTTACCTAGATTTTGTCATGAGGATTAAGTGCAAGAATTAAAGGTATAAGGATCCTGTTATACAGAGAGTAAAGTATGCATTACAGTCATTTCAATGTAAATACCATTTCAAAACTGTATCTATTATTTAAATATTATGCAACACCATACATTAGAAGGTAAAATCTAGAATAATATATAATGAATCTACTAAACTACTCAAAATAAATACATGTATATACAAATAAAAATATGAAATAAAGAACAAAGTGAAATTTTCAAATTATTCTTATGCTTAATGTTTGCATACATTAATTATACATCAGAAAAGGTCTACTGAAGTATTTCTAAACTGATAACTGGACAAATCATTTGGCATTGGATTACCGTATTCAATCCAATAAGTGCCTAGAGCGTTTGAAAAACAGATAAATAGAAAAGGTGCTAATTAATAAGACTTATTACTACAAATCTATACAGTTTTGTGTAGTTTTGATCTTTATTTATGCCTGGACAATTGAAATTGAGGCCTCAAAAAGGGGGAAGGGGTGCTTATTGGGACATGGGCGCTTATTGAGTCGAATCCAATATAAAATATAGATCTACAACTTCAATCACTCATGGCATCTTATATAATCCAATACTTTGATTTAGATGAAATTCTGTTTTTGTCATTGGAATGTATCTAAACAGCTTTCTTTTGATTAAAACTTAATGTGAATGATATATTTTATGATGACTTTTAATTGATTTGAGTCACCACTATCTTGATTATTTTGTTTTAGATTACCTGTCTCATGGCAGTGGAATGTGTATACTTAGCAGTGTGATCTCAGATCTACAATATGGAAATTCCATCATGACAAAGTCTATCCCACTTGAATAAGTGATAGCTATGTATAGATCAATATTGGCGATGGATAGAAATCAATACAGGTGTGGTGACTTTTTTCTGTGTGCTTTAACATTTCCTTAGATCAATAGGTAGCAGGAGCTTAACTGTATTATATATTACTTTTCCTTTTCTATTATAGTGTCTTCTTACATGTTTTCAGTAGGAACTTACACGGTTTTCTTTTGACAAATTATACCCAATTCAAATTGAGTCAGCTCCAAGATATTGATTTCTGTCAGGGGTTTTACCTGTACAGCTTATCAGGTGTAGCTCATATTTCTCCTTGATTTTGTCAGTCAAGACCACTACTTATAGCTTGCGTTTAAAATTCTGTGTTAGATGTAAACAAACATTGTTGAATTCTGTCACCAATCATCATGATCAAATACATGTACCACTCATTTACATATACAAGGAGTCCAGGACCCAGGCACATATATATGAACTAATGTACTAATTATTATACACAGCATAAATTGGTGATTGATTTATGATTTATTGCATTGGTACAATTGTACATCCATTCCTTTTCATTTGTATAATTCAACAAGCAACTTTGTGGAATTTATATCTCCCACTTTCGTTAATCAAAGGCCCATAACTTTGTCACATTTAACCATGTGACCAAATTACAAAAAAAATGGCTTAAGATTTGTGGCAGCGTCACTGAAAAGCCGAAAATGTCGTTTTTCGTTATTCAAAAGGCCATTACTTTGCCAAATAGGGTCCAATTAAGGTCTGAATCGAACCTGGCCAAGGCCCTGAGACATTTAACCATTTTGCTATGTTTCAAGAACAAATTTGCAGGTTATTAAACGAAAACCACCAAATGTGTCATTTTTCATTAATCAAAGGGCCATAACTCTGCCAAACAGGGTCCGATGAAAGTACCGAGCAAACTCATTTCAGCCATGCGCATATATGTGTTACAGACAGACGGACTGACAGACAGACCCAACTAGTTAATATCCCGCATTTGGATGAAAGCAGGGTATAAAAACAACCGGTTTACATGATCTTTACTTAAGAGGTCAATTCATTTTTGACTGGCACTTGTTTGAAAGTTGTAGCGTAGGACTTTTTTAACAGTAGGATAACTTGATATTAAAATCACCTCAACTTTCAGTTTTTGTCATGTTCTGTACTTATTCTAGCAGAATACAGTGTTTGTCAAGTGCACAGAGTACAAAATTCAGGAGAAGACAACCTCTTGTGCAACAGTACCTTATTGCACAGTGTGAAGTCACCTCACAGTCCTAGGGCAATGTGCTAATTCTACTTGCTCATTCCGAGTCTTGATTTCATAGACTTTTATAAATGACCCATATTGTTGTGTTTAACGATGCAGAACCCATTGTTTTTAAAATACAAATGAAAAGATCAGGATGTACATGCATGTATCTGTACCATAAAAAAAAATTAACAGTTAACCCTGTATCCAAGATATGCATTAACTAGTCTTTTACAATTACTGTAAGAAACGAGAATGAGATTTTTAACTTTGTCCAAATAGCCAGTTAATTATTCATGGAGGTATATTTTGTTCGCAATTTCAGAGCTCTACAAATGTCTGTGGCCTTGAACTTTGGAAAGGGTGAGAAGCTAAGTTACTTACTGACTCAATCTAAAAATGTATCAATATGACCCCTGTGTCCATATAGACATGCCGGACAAGACAATGCACACACCCCTTAAACCAACCAACCCCCCAACCCCCCTTCACCCTTTATATGGTGGGTGAGGCTTGGGAAAAATTACAAATTCAAAAGATAAATAATTAGCTGCTGCCTTTTTTAGTTACTGACCTGTGTACCCTTATCCACCATGAAGTGGCTCGTTGAAGAGAGGAGGTCCCCCGAGGGCCACTGACCCTTCAGGTAGGCCGCTGGCCCGCATATCGCCTCTAAAGACCCTGTCCTGCGCAGGGAAGGACTCGCTTTTACTGGCTTTGGTCTTTCAACTGAAAAACAATCAAGATCTTTCTTGTACTTGCAAAAAAAGAAAACAACTTCAAAACTTTTTGTTAATTTTTTTGGGCAGTTAACAGAGCATAGAATTTAGTGTTAAACCCAGCATGACAGATAACGATAGTTTGTACATTATAAATGATAGCTTAATTATGACCCTAGATGACATCTACAAACAGGTTATTCTTGTTTAGGCCACATTCAAATACCTTAATCCCTTCATGTCAGTAAATGAACATATTAATACTGGTACATAACTGGCATTAGCTAACTGGCATGGTGCCCTTACTTCAAACAGGTGCCCACTATATAATTCAAAAAGATCATTTACCCCATATACATCATAATGTATTGTGTTGTTATCTTATATACCCTTCCACCTAACATAATACTGTTCTGTGACACAAATACATGTATTTATTGTTAATCATCCAATTATACTACCTGTGTAAATCGGTCAGAAGTCGTACACCAATTCACACAGGATAAATCCTTTGAAAGCATTATCTTTTATGTACACATGTTTAAAGGTATAATGTCCATTTTAAGTCTATAGCTATAATTGGCCAGTGACTCAGTGATATTCTGTTCCACTCTCCTTAATTCCATTTCTAGTCAGTTAGCTAAGGTTTGAATCACTCCCTCTGTAGGGTGTACACTGATTCGCACACTGTTACTATATAACTAAGTACTGTTACTGTATTAGTAGTGTAATTATCTCCCCTTACAGATTTTTTTTTTTTTTTTTGGTCTGAGCACTCTGCGGCCAGTTTGGTTTGTTTTAGTTTTACGTCCTGTTAACAGCCAGGGTCATTATCAGTAAGGACGTTCCAGATTTGTTGATGGTGGATTAAAACCGGAATACCTGGAGAAAAGCCACCAACCAGCAGTCAGGACATGTACATGTTTACATGGGATTCAAACTCGAGATCCGGAGGAAGAGGGCTTGTAGTAATAATATAATAATGTCGAAACATCCTAACCACTCGGCCACTGCCACCATTCAGTGGTCAGACCCGCAGCAAAAGAAAATATGCTAAAGCTAGTTCCTTTTGAGAACTTTTGACCCCTGATCACAGAGGAAGTATATGTCCAACTGAATAATGCAGTCAAACCTTGTTAACAAGTGAACTAGACGTGTCTAATGGTAAAACATTTCTGGTTCAGTGTGATGAACGTATATATAACAAGTACTTGAAAATAGAGTGAAAAGTTTGATCAGTATTAACAAAATACATGTACTTAAAACCTTCCAATTAGACATATCTGATATCAGCATCAGTCCAACTGTTGTTATAGTGTCAACAGACAATTGTTCATAACATTGTCAGCTTTTGGCGATGGATCAAAAAGGTTTTATAATATGTATATTTGGTTAAGTAGGATAAATTTCACAGGAGATAACGGTAAAAACTAATAATAATTTGAATATAATTGTCTGTGAAGAATGTAACATTTCAGCCAATGCTAGTTATCACAGAGGTATTAAATAAGATATAATTTTCCTGATGGCATTTAGTATGTTTAATATTATTATCATCCCTCAAATCAACCTCTGACATTTGATTGGTTCCGCCATGCACGGGTTAAGGCGGAAATCTTGACCAGTCAAGTTAAAATAAAACATATATGTATACTTTGTCTGTACTACGTTTTCACTTGTGTAATGCAATTCTCTAATATAATGTTCATTCTGGAGTTATATATATATGCTAATGATGTACCGATAACCGAAAACATTGATTAAATCAAGTCTGACAAGAAATCGATTTGATAATTGATTTTGCCTATGAAAATTTTTAAAATTTTCATTGAAATAGATAGTTATTGTTAATGTGTTATGAATGATCATATACGTGTATATGTTTGTATTCAATGTTTTTATGTTGAAAAACCAATGTGAAACTCATTTTTCGTGTGATGTTCTTTGTCCCTTCACTTCAAACATGTTACAGCTAGTCCTTACGTAACCATGCATGGTCAGTGCAGTGTTTTGAATGTATGTCTATTTACAGAGAGGTCGACCGTGAATGCCATATAGCATTATGACAAATGCATATGGCGTCCACCAGGAGAAACTCATTTGTTCTGTTTTCACTCACAAGCAATATACTGTTGTAATTTGTGTTTCCCATAGTTGTATTTTGATGTAAGAACTTCCTGTTGCTCATGTGCAGGAAAACAACATGTGAAACGAACATGCTGTGTTGTCATCTTGCAATTGACATTGTTAATTTGTTACATTAAATGATTACCAAATTACTGATCTGAGTGATAATGCAGAGGGCCCCATTTCATCTGAAAAAAACCATTTGAGGAAATCCCATGGCCAGAACACTTATCTTTATATGATAATTTCCTGGCCTTCAATCCACAGATTGTCCCACACAACAACAGAACAAATTTCCCACTACTAATGGCCTTTTTTGAACCTCCTAAGGCTATTTAAGTGATAGTCTAACAAATACTGTTAAATTTTCGAGTTTAATTTTATGAAAAAATACGAGTCTTTGCATATCAACAGCTCTTTGTTCAGCTCAATTATGCTGCGATTTGGAGTCAAATGCTTGAAAGTGACAATAACATTCAATTTTGTTCTTACTTGTAGAAGTATTATTTCAAGTTCACAAAGCTCAAATGTAGTCTCTCACCAGTTCATCACATTCACTGTGAAAACACATTGCCTGTCATACATAGATATATTTGTTTCTGGTATCATGATACAAGTCTTTCTTTAAGATCCAATATTTTAACACTAAGCTAATAATATGTTCAACTGTGTTATGTTGAGTACCTGAGTACGGATCAGTTTAATACTAAAGTTTTGGTAGAGCACTCTTCCCATGCAGGGACAAAATTCAGCATCCGTGCAGTGACAGCGCTATAAATAACTAAATGTCCAAAGGATTTGTTGATGGATAGATAACATTATTGCTCGATCAATAATTGGATCTTATTTTATTTAAAAAAACAAATAATCAACACTAAGTCGATGTTACATCCTACATGTTTAAATCATCAATATGAGATGATGACATGATGATACAGTGCAGTAGGCCTATAATGTTAATCATCATTCCATACTAAATCCTTATTTATCAACAAATAATTTGAACATTTAGTTGTCATTTGGTTTATTGAAATAAACTATTTTGGTTAGTAAACCATACAAACCCAATGAATCAACACTATAAATTAAAATATTAATAAATGAAACCGACAAAAATAATCTATGCCTACTTTCTGAATTATAAGTTTGGAACAAGAGTAGCTGTTACTATCAGAAAATTGGCCCAAAATCTTCTACTTTAGTCTAGTTTGTCTTTCTCATATCATTTGTCTTTCATCATTTCATTTATTAATTTTATGTGAAAAATACAATTTTGGAATCGTGCCAGACTGCGAATCTATTCACCCAGGAGTATGCAATTGACACATAACGGGAGTTTGGTAATATGCCAAAAATAATCAAACACTTGTGCGGCCATCTTACACTGTTTGCCGAAATATTTGTGAAAGTCGTCTGCATTGGCAGGTGGATTTTCATTATTACAACAAAATGAAATTTATAATTTGACAATAAAACATTCTAATTTACAGAAAATAATATATCTTAGGTAGGGTCTTTCAGCATATTTCGTAAATTAACAACCAGCATATATTTTCTGTGAGAATATGCATGTCCTCTGAAGCCATTACTGTGACAAAGACACTGGTTTTGGGCAAGTTGCCAAGAAATGTATCGCTCTAGTTTACCGGTGAAATACCAACCTTTAAAGCTCGGCGAACACGGAGATTTCCTTTCTGGTGAAGATCTATTATCTGGAGATCTTCTTGTAAGAATCAAACCTGCAGTAGGCGACGACACAGGGCTTTTTCTCGTCGGACTGCTTTTCAACGAGAACGGAATCACTGCCTTGATAGGTCTGTGAGTCTGAATAGGGGACGCATTTCGGCGAACCCTTTGGTGCGGTTGCCCTGACATTTTCCACGTTTAAGTCCAAAACTTAATAAATTAAATACTATTTTTCCTGTAAATCAACTCTTACAGTCCCCTGGTCCCGCAAGGGAGCACAATACCCGTTATTCCGACGACCAGTATGCTTTCGCTAGTTCATCAATGAACAACACACAACCCAACACACAAAAAAATTCCGTCACGTGATTGAAATGCCACTACTTCATTGGTCAATCCCCATCATATTTCCTCGGCATAGTGAGACATGAAATTTATCTGGATGCATTGAATAATACACACATTTATCTATGGATTGTATTTATCTAGCATCTTTTATCCTTACATATTTCAGTATGACTTATTCGTTTACATATTTCAAGGATTAAAAGTCAAATCGTGTTATAAAAGTAACAAAGGCGATTGCAGTTACCTCCCCTATTACATCGTAACAACAGTGATGCGTAAACATCCGCTTCACGTGTCTTTATGTCAAAACAAATTAGAGGTATTTAAATTGTCCATTTAAACTAGGCCTAGCGTCTTCTAAGTCGGAAAATATAAATTACTTAGATACCTTTTTAGCTTATAAATGCAGTCATTTCTTCAATGCTGATTTACAGTATCCTCTCCATTTACGGCTATTTCTAAAACCAACACTTCCCCAAGCATTTGTTAACCTACTGGTGAAAATAGTCTTTCCAGTGTTTGATTGTTGATCACTCAGACTAATTAAAACTTGCGAACTTCTTTATTTCTTCATGCAACAGTATCATGTTGAATTCTACGTTTGTGTGTTATCCAGTCGTTTTGTATACAAACACGTGCTCTGTGTTGTATGACCTAAAAACTACATGGCGTCCATAGCAACGTTGTCTGAATCACTTCAGTGATTGCATGAGTTAGGTCAAAGCATGTTTGTTCAACATAATTTCTTCTCTTTTTTTCCCAAGATACGCACTGTTCGCACTGTTCGCACTGTTTTTCCAGTCTTGATGGTAGCTTCAAGCTAATATGACTGTCCTTAATAAATGTTCATTATTCACTTTCTGGTTTGCGCATGTAAAGAGAGAGTTGTTAAAAACAATAAAATGATAAAAAAAAAGTCTATCCTTTCTAGTCCGTTCATTTCCTTCCTATTACGTTTATATTTATATGGCATACAAATCAATTCCTTAGATGAGTTTTCAATTCTTCTTTTGTAAGGATTAGCAAGATAACCCTACTAAATCCTCCCATCACTATATAATGATATAGTCGTAAATCAAGATTAGCGAGGTAACCCCACTAAATATAGACTATGTTGATCCAGTTGTAGTTGACTAATAAAAAAATTGGATTGAATTTCAGCTCCATGTTCTTCCAGTGATCATTCAAACTGCTTTTGAAACTATTTAAGACTTTTGCTTCCACCACTTTGTTTGGTAATGTATTCCAATCATGCACCACTCTATTGGAAAAACATTTTGTTCTACAATTCAAATGGCATCTTTTTTTTTCCTAAGCTTGTAATTGTTTCCTCTGTTTCCTGTTCGATCTTCCACATAAAACATATCATTTTATCGACTCTGTCAATGTCCTTTATAATTCGATATGTTTGCACCATATCATTCCTCTTTCGCTGATATTGTAGTGTTGGTATTCCTAAACTTCTGAGTCGTTCACTGAAGGTCAATTTTTTCATGGTCTTGACAAGTTTTGTTGCCCTGCGTTGCACGTTTTCAATCCGAATAATATCCTTTTTATATATTGGGTTCCAAACACAGCTCGAATATTCCACATGAGGCCTAATGAGTGATTTGTACAGGATTGTAAACATGTCCTTATCTAAATTGTCAAAACTTCTTCGGATGATACCAATCATTCTATTAGCTTTGGATATACTCTCAGATGTATGCTTGTTAAATTTAAGGTCCTTATAAAAAAAAACCAAAAAAACAAAAACAAAAACTTCTAGGTCTTTTTATTCCTTTGTTTGTTTGATTTCAGTTATTTGTTCATCTCCATCAGTCATATTGTAACTTTGTTGCGTGTTGTTGTAGCCAAAATGGATAGATTTACATTTTTCCGTGTTAAAGTTGATTTGCCAAGTTTCTGACCACAATGTTAGTCTATCTTAATCCGTTTGAATATCTCTTTGCCCATCCAGGTTAGCTGGTCCAATTAGCTTGGCATCATCTGCAAATAATTTAACTATCGAATTAACTTGTTCAGGTAAGTCATTGATGAAGATAAGGAATAGAACAGGTCCTAAAACACTCCCTTGAGGAATACCACTTTTTACTTCCTTCCAGCCTGAATAATTTCCATGCACAGTTACTCTTTGTTTTCTTCCTATTAGAAAATGACTTATCCATTTGAGTACTTTTCCTTTTATTCCGTAGCTGTCTAATTTCGACAACAATCTTTGATGAGGTACTGTATCAAATGTTTTTCTAAAATCATACATAATATACAATCATAAAATAATATACAACTGTAACAGGATATATATATATATATATATATAGGTGATTGTTTTACTATATTATATGTAATATTATGTAATAGGACATATATATTTGGTTTGATTGTATATTGTATTATGTATCATACGTATAATTAAGAACTAACACATATGTGTGCTGTCCAGAGAGAGTCTAGATGGTGAAAGGGCTTTGAATGGATCTGTGTCTGTATATGAATAACTGATTACTACTCACCTGTGTGTGCACGTGAGGGAGTGAGTATGTGTGCGAGAGTCGTTATGACAGATGACAAGGGACCTGTTTTTTTATTGGTCAGGACGGGTGCCTATAATTTTACCTGGGTAAGGAAGGTTTCATCCTCACCTGGCACTCCGTTCCTGACCAGGTGACAGACCAGTTGATTTTTAGGTCATCTGACCCGAAAGGTCAGGATGACCTATTGTCATCATGCACCGTCCGTCGTCGTCCGCCGTGCGTAAACTTTTCATTCAAACGACTTCTTCTCAATAACCGAAAGGCCCAGGGCACTGATATTTGACCTGTAGCATGTTGGGATGAAGGGCTATCAAGTTTGTTAAAATGAATGACATTGACCTTCATTCAAGGTCACGGGGATCAAAGAGGCTAAAATCTTTAAACGACTTCTTCTCAAGAACCAGAAGGCCCAGGGTACTAATATTGGCCCTGTAGGATGCTTGGATAAAGGGCTACCAGGTTTGTACAAATGAATGACCTTGATCTTCATTCAAGGTAACAGGGGTCAAATAGGCTTAAAACTTTTAACAACTTCTTGAGAATAACTAAGAGTCCAAGAGACTTGACATTGGGCCTGTGGCATGATGGGATGAAATGCTACCAAGTTTGTTCAAATGAATGACCTTGATCTTCATTCAAGGTCACAGGGATCAATTAGGCTAAAATCTTCAAATGACTTCTTGTTCTTATTAGACTAGATTATTCAGAATCTATCTGGTAAGTGTTTATTATGTTTAAATTTGCAGCATAGCGTCTGTATATGATAAACTTTTATATACAATTTTGTAATTAATACAGGGTTTGCATTTTTATATTATAAATATATCTAAAAGTGATTGATATTTTGTCATTGAGCTATTTTTCAAGGTCATATGTTAATTGATAAAGTAATTCTATTTTTGTATTTATCTTTTCATGAATTTCTATTAAATTCATGATGGTTTAATATTCATTTGGTAAATCATTGTTTTAATCAACTCCCTAAAGAATTTGGCAAACCTTCACACCATAGCTGTGTATTATGTTTTAATGTTTAAATTGTTATATGTCCGAATGTGAGAAAGTGCCAATGGAATTGTATCTAATTAAATTTATAGTTTTAGGGATAATTTAAGAGTAATTGAATTTAGTCTATGTTCTTTATGTTACTGATTTATATTGGTTAAAGTCAAGGACGCATATGAGAAGGATAAGTCACACAGGGTTTTGGGGAAGTACAAGGCAGGAGCTTTTGTGTTTTCTGATTTTCCTTTTATATCCGCCAGCGCAGGGTTACCGTCTTGCTTTCTGAAGCGGACCGTCATTTCATGAGCTGTCGTTTTTTTAACGAAAATTTAAGACATATCCTATAAATCTTCCGTCCTTAAAACAAGTAATAAACGTTGTAAAATTTTATAAACTTTATATTGGTGTTTCGTTTGACTCGATAAGACAAGTATTTGCTGAGAAAAATGGTTTGTTGCCTGTACACAGGCGTCTCGCGTGGTGTTTAGACATGTAAAGAGACATTTACGAATCCTTATCACTTATAAATCCTTAGTTAAAGTCGAACTATATATTATAAAGTAGCGTGCCTGTACGAATTATGTCCCTTTAACTATGGAATGTGTGTAAGTGTGCGCAATGTAAGATTTATAAATGATGTTTTGTTTCTTGTTAACAGAGTTTTTGTGTTGAAACTAAATAAACGGACGAAAATAGTGATTGGAGAAGTTGGAACATTATTTATCCGCCCAGGCGGGGGAACCCCGGTAACACAACAAAAGAAAAATTAATAAGTATGTAAATAAATAAGTAAATAGACTATTTGTTATTAATAGATATTGCATTTGTTATAAACAAATAAATATATTTAAATACTTGTATTTGTTACTGTAACGGAATCACTACTGTAACGATAATTACGTTATGTTATAACGTTCCGGAACATTTAACGCTCCGCAAACAAGAAAAACAACAGCAAATGTTATAGGAATACTTTGATAAAACACATATTAAGCCTATGAGATAAAATGTTGATAATATCAGAGATTTAGATAGAGTGTAGTGTAAGTCTAAATTTCGTAGCTAACTTTATGTTAACTCATGAGGTACTGTAAGTGTCAGAAGTCGGTATAAATATATGCATTTTCACATTGGCCCTCATATATTATCATTGGTCATATATTTTAAAAGAAAAGATCAACTCAAAAGGATGATATACTTATTTCTCAGTCTAGTGTGAATTTTATTCAAGTTACTCTCACAAAACTTTCATAGGGTAGGGATTTCAGGGATTGGGGAACTTGACTCTGGCTGAGTTAAATGTGAAAAGAGGTAAGGACTTAATAACATCATCTAAATTAGTCCATTTTTTTTAAAGTATAGGATAAAACAGACTTTTGTGTGAAAGCGAGTTGGTAATGAAGAATGCGAATTAAACTTTTAATGGCTTTGTTGCAGCATATTTTTAACTATGATGAGTTAATAAATTCGGATGAAAACCAGAAGTTTCATAAATTTTCATCAATATATTTTCTTTCTTGTTTTCTCATTACTTGTGATTTATATATAATGGTCTCCTTCATAATGACAAGGAGATCGACGTAAATCCTTGATAATAATGATCAATTTATTCACCTATACAAAATGCCTCTTTGCACGTTTCCCTCAATATTATTTACCTTGTCTATTGGAATAAGCTTAAACACGACGTCACATTTCATCATTGAAGGGTGTTTTTCTTCAGATTGTTCATAGTTCACAACCATTTAAGATGGAGTTATCCTTCTTGCGACAGTATTCGGCAAGCCAATCTCTCAGATATAATGCAGTACGGATATAATATAGAAAATGTATGCCAAAGGAAAAGAAAATGCACATTTTTCTCAAAAAAAAAAAAAAAAAAAAATATGAACCCAAATTTTTAATTACGTTGTAAAACATCTTTAAAATAGTTTATCGTGATTTTATGCGCATGTTTTGTTTGTTGTCTTGTTAGACATAAAATAATGCTTAAAGGCCCACTACCTTTCCGGAGAAAAATTTATAGGTTTCTTAAAAACATTAATAACAAAAGAAAATATGTATCGATGGCTTAAGATGAGGTTACAACACCAAACATATGCAAGATTTCCTGTCTAATGTACGATAACAGTGAAGATTCATTTCGCTGTTTTGCCGTCTGGCGCAGTGATTGTCAACTACCGCGCGGCATTTAGGACGACGGCGGGAAACATAAAACGACCCGCGTTATGAAAATTAACATTTTATTTATTCTAATTAAACAGTTCTGAAGTGATGATAAGTGTGCTAGTAAACGTATAGTTAATAACTTCTGCGACTCTACAAAATTATTGATCTCGTTTTACATTCCTATTTTAAAAATTAAAAGCCGTTTCGGAAAGGTAGTGGCCCTTTAATTGAAAATGTTTTTGCGTTAGATGCAATGTCGTCGTAGAGGGAAGTATCAATGTTATGTGTTATCGATAGAGCCCGGTGATTGTAGCTGATGACGCTGACCCAGCCGTCTTCTCCCAGGTAAACATCGCGGTAAAGTTTAGAAAGGTAAATACCGGTAATTGTAGAAATAGGTATATCACACATGACCTAATTACTAGCAAGGGTTCCAGAAACATGGGCCATATAAGTGGATTAACAAGGTATGGTGATACGCCTACTCGCGGTAGGTGGTCCGGAGCCTGTGATCGGACAGTCACTTTGGCAAGAAGCAGAGATTTAGAGTAGACAGTTTATATTTATATCGATACATGAAGTAGTAGAGAAAGGGAAAAGTGTCTCTTAATTAGTTTCCAAAAGTTAATTTTATATTAAATGTGCTATCATTGTAACTATTTTTTTAAAATATAGGTTTTTTTTCTGAATTGGTAGATTGGCATGTTTTAATAAAGGTTCAGATACTGAAAATCAGTGCTGTTCATTATTATTATTATTTTTTTTTTTTAATTTCTTTCCGTTGTCTATAACCAGAAAAACAAAGAGACTAAATGAAACGCCGCCATATGTCTGATGTCATGTATCACTTTATTTATAACTAGAAGATGTGCTAATATTTAACATGTGAATTGAAGAAAAAATTGACTACTATTGCTTTTTCAATACATGAAAGTAGATTGAAATCTATCTATGAGTGAAGACACAAGAATTCATAGGGCGGGGGGTGAAAATAGAAAGCACTGATGTAGAATGTACATTACCCGAAGAAACAAGTCTATTGCTTGATGTTAATATTACCTCTGGCATTGTTAGACTGTTCTTTCGAACGATTTTGGAATTAAATCATATTAATCGGCTTCGTTTGGATGACAATGAATGTAGAATACTTCTCGTTAAGTTTGTTATTATATCCTTTTCATTGTATTATATTTAAATCTGTTTTAAATGATGTTCCCCTTCAATACTTACAATCTAGATTATCTTGGTCAGTGAAATGAAGGCTTTGTAAATCATAATTACATACTGCAGTTCAAACATATGAAATTGACAGATGATGGTATAGAATTAAAAAGATATAAGATATTAATTTGCTTCTTCTTGATACACTTCTACCTTTGACCTCATGCAGCGATGGTAGATGATAACGGGATATAATCTAAATATCTGAAGTCATCATACATGTATATCATTCATGGATGATTGACAGGAACAATGACCAGGATAAAACATTACACACATTAAATCGTTTTATTGATTATTTTCAAAACAGTATCAAATAAGTTTACCTTTCCTTACATCTCTATAGTACAAACATGAGTTATTAGTTACTATGTATAGTACAAATTGAATTTATAAATAGCGGTGTTTGTCGCAGATATTAATAGGTTGTACATGCATTCATTAGTTCTCAGAATGAGGGACACTTTATGTTTTTTATATATCAATTTTGAAGGTGGGGATCTTATAAGTTCACCAAAATTTTCAGCACTGATTTTATTGTTTCGATCGATTCGACAACCGCAGCCATGGACCACAAGATGGACTACCACCAATCGGCTGATACATCTAATTAAGTCATCCTTGTTCAATATGTTGTTGACACCGACTGATGGGTCAAAGTTTGAGGCCTGGTTATACCTTCAGAAATTCCTCAACGAGTTTGAGATCCGTCAAAGATCTGAGGACGTGACTATTATTGTTTTGTCTATGTGGCGAGGAAGAGACCACGCACATAGCGGGATCACCGTCGTTCATTTCCAGAGAGGATGCTGGAATGTCAACATTTGCACAACAGAATGGTTCTAGAGCAGCAGTGAGCTCGAGGACTCTGCGTCCTGTGACGCTCTAATGCCAAGCACCACCAACCGGACCCAAATGAGGACGTTGCCATCACCAATTCTACGCCAGCTCGTAGTTCTTATTAATGGGTCTGTTCTAAGAAGATCCTCGGTTGCAATGAGGACTTAGCCCTTGTGAAATCTGACGATAGCCAAGTGATTTGGGACTCCGGGGCCTGTCCAGATATTCAGTCGAGATCCCCTCCATCAAAGTTTTGGTGTGGAGTGAAGTGGCACGGATCGACGGAACTTCCTTGGTTTAACTGAGCTGTGGCTGTAGTACAGGTAACGGAGAACAAATTCCCCATTGCGGTCTGGAACGGAGTGTCCATCCCCCGACATGCCGTCTGTTTCCCAGGCAACGACACAGGTGTATCTGTGAGGTTCTGAACAGGAAATAAACGTGTCGTATGGTAAATCAAAACAGTTTTTGTGTTTTCAAAATTATTGCATACGGATCGTCGATATCAACGATGCAGATAATAAAGTACATACTGAGCACACGCTTATAAGGACATACTGAATAACCATTAGACCAAAAAAAAATGTTTGTTTAGGGTTACATTGTCAAGGTGGAAGGATTTTTTTTAGTGTTTTTCACTCTAAAATGATGGCCGGAACCGGAGTCTGAGGTCAAAATCCCGACTTTTTAATATGTTTTTTCGTAGAAAAGTGGAAAAAAATTAGGGTCGGGGGTAAAAAATTAGGGTCGGTCGGGTAACCCTAAACATATTTTTTTGCCTGATATGGAAAAACTAAACACATTATAAGGACATACTGAGCACGCCTTATTTAAGGATTAACTTAAATAGATTTTTTATGTAATGGAGATATAACACAAAAATCTGAGTGTACTCTAAATAAACCGCGAAGCGGTTTATGATGAGAGTACACTCAGATTTTTGTGTTATATCTCCATAACATAAAAAAAATCTATTCAAATTAATTTTTATATTTCAATTTACTAAAGATAATCTCTTCAATATTCAAAATTCATTTTGGGACTCTTTTGTCTGTGAAATCATTACGCCGTCATCTCAGCCAATCAGAAGCAACGTTACAAACGGCGACGCCATTTTTTCCTTTATGGGCTGATAAAGTAAAGCCAATGGAAATATAAGGACATATTGAACAGTCCTACAATAAGGACATACTGAGTAACCCTTATGAGTTCATACCGAACACCCCCTATAAGAAAATACTGAGCGCCCATTATATGGACATGAATGCCGATATATATTTTGACCAAGGATTTATATTATATAAGTCTAACTTCCTAAATCCCTGCTTTTGACTTACCGAAAGCGTATACGAGAAGTAGTTGAATGTTTCACTTCGGCCTTCTGCCTTCAGCTGAAAATATGCAGATGTATCTGTTATGTTTTGGAGATTAACAACTGGAGATGCAATGAACACGATTTTACGCACTGATATCTATCATGAAGAGAATGAGTATTAATAGTTTGCCAACCTGTTTATAGTGGTCGTTCCAGTACTGGTCACTATAGAGGTACACATCATGTTGTACGGGGGTCCGGTCGGACCATTTGGGATCCCTGACGGAGGACAGTGCTGGCCGCGGACTGGTCTGGTGGACAATACACAAGACAGTCGTTATCAAAGTAAAAAGATAAGGTAAAACATTAAGTATCGTCGCTCAGAGATTCACGGTTGATTGTGTAGCATGGTATAGTTTAAGGATGATCAGAGGCTATATAATTGTAAAAGGAGCGGGTTGGTTTGGTTTGTACGTAGTGTTAGATATGCGGTCTCTGTCACTCAGATGAAGAACCGGAGCATGGCTCTTTTTCACACCCGAGACCCGGGTTCGATTTATGGTCGGTGCACTCGACAGGAATCATTTATATTTCCCCACTTCTTCTACATTATCAAATATTGTCTGGTATTCAATTATAAAAAAATCAACTAAATATTTTTTCATTTTCTTTATACATTTGTATATAAGCATTAAGGAACTATTCGCAATTGGTTACCGTGGCATATCGCTCTGCTTGACCGGAAGTGGAGGGACGGTCGTAAAACCAGTCACAAATCTTCTGAGTCGTATCACGGTAACAGTTGATAGATTCTGAGAAGGAAAACACAATTATGTTTGTTTGTTTGATTGATTAACGTCCTATTAACAGCCAGGGTCATGTTAAGACGGCCTCCATGTATGCAGTGTGTAGCGTGTGTGAAGTGCGGGGTGCGTGTTTTGGGAGACTGCGGTATGTTCGTGTTGTGTCTTCTTGTATAAAACTAACATATTATCAAGACGACGATCACAAAGAAATGTGTGGAACTACCAAGAAGGTAAACTACGATAACGCGAAACTGCTGAAATCAGAGAAAATTAGAAGAAATTCATCAGTGATCATTGTATTCTCAGGGCTCCGATCTAAGATTCACTGAACACGTAAATGTTCTTAAATATAATTTTTAGGTGCCAACACAGTGAACACACAGATAATAAAAAATTTGACTTACCTTTCCGTTTACCGGTTAAATAATAAAATACTGGTACAATCACAGACAATAGCATCATGAAACGTTTTTGTAGTCGCTTATCGAAATTACGTCCAACTTTTCGCTTGAGAACAATAGAACACCTAACTACAGTCACTAGGGTGACGTAGTATTGTCGATGACGTCACAATACAGCAAAACTTACAAGTCTTATCAAAGGATGTCACAAAGCGTCATTCTTGTCAGATAACTTTCTGTTGACGGGTTTCATTATGGATCCTTATCATGCAGTGCTAATGTCTAAAACTGGAAATATTTACATTTTGCCACAGCGACTCCTATTACTCTTAGATTAATCGTGATCTGCATTATGAGCCAATATATGCAGCCTAGACTTGGTGTAGTAATATCTACATAAATGGATTTGAGTCTTGTTTACTAATACCATGTTAGTCCGCGCTGGAAAATTGACATTGTAGTTGAATGAACCAGTTTGGTTATGAAAAAAAATCTTTAAAATGTCTGAATAATTGAAAGTAAACTGAATAGCTATTAAAACATTGAAATTTGGTTATCTTTACAATTTTTTATAGGGACTATTTTTTATCACGTTGAACTTGGCTGTTGAGGTTAAATGGCTGAAGCGGGAAATTCAAATGTTCACTTGCATTTAAATTATGATTTACTTTGAACTAGAAAATCAAATGTAAATACAAAAATTAAAGGATTGTTAGATTGCGGGCGCTATTCTATTTAGCTGCCATCCAGATTGCATTTATATCTCCAATAAATGAAATCTAACAATCCTTTAATTGTTAAATATTGTTTTATTTACTCAATTGTATTTATACATAAGATTTAAACAATATCAGCAATTACATAAAACCGTGTTTGATCATTTCTTTGTTGTTGTTTTTTTTCAAGAAAAAATGCACGACGTATTCCACCGCATCCAATCCGTTCAAGAGGTCCCCGGCGATATCCATGTTTAGCTATATTCCATATCAGCGACTCCATTAGGAATATACTTAGTATCTAGTAACCATGTAACCATGCTATATATTCATCCTGGTATAATATCTTTAGTAAGGTCATAGTTGTGTTATTTCCTGTTTTGATTCTCTGAAACCTACCACGCAGACAGCAAGGCGGAAAAAATAAACACACAAGGAAATATTAAAGTTGTATGGTCTATCACTTTCGCTCTTTTTGTCATAGTAAAAACTGTTTAAGTGTTATACACAAATTCCCCGTCTGTCCGAGGTTTAAACATTCTACTTTTACCACTTTTTATAAAGTTGCAGCACTGGAAGTATTTTTAATTATAGAAGTAAAAATCTTTTTAACGTGTACACGTCAAAAACAACCTCGAAAGATGCCGAATCATTCCGAACTCTTCCGAACATCGTCGCGACAATTTCGAAGTAATACGAGATTTGTGAAACCAAGAGAAATGTCAACAATTTTTCGTAAACAAAACACGTGGTCGACCTCAGCAGACTGGTTGTACAAAGAAATTAATGCTAAAACATTACAATTTTTGATACACACAATATTGAATTACGGCAATGTGTGAATTAGATGTTCCAAATACTCGCTCTGTGGACATAGACACTGTACCAGCACGATTTGCTCTTATTAGCCAGAAGGAAAACGTAAACAAACACATGTGCGCTTACGCTAGTTACCTGGATCACCACGTGCAGGACGTGTGGACATAAGTCACGTGGTACGATTCGGAATGCCGACAAAAGCCGAAGGTACTGAACATGGTGGTGATTGAAGGCGCTGTATTCAAAACCAGGAATATATGATCCCTAGATTTCGGCGCTCTTATAGGCCGACATATTCTTTTGGGGAGCTTAATCAATAAGTTATATGTGCATGTTCAAATATCAAATGTTTAAGCAATATATCTTTACAGTGAAAATTACCAGAAATACAACTTTAAACATAATTTTTCATAGAGAAATAAAACATTTTGAAAAAATCAGGTTGTTACAGACCGTTATGTAGTACGTTTCAGATAATAATTGATGAAACTCGGAGAGTTTTGATACATTTAGCATATTTAAACATTTGTAGTAAGAAGCATCAAATTATTTTCCCCGATGCACATGAATCGTTGTGTTTGTTTTTTTCACTGTTGGGACCTAAAAGCTACCAGCACGCATACCCAAAACAGATAACCATATACCGTTGTATTGACTTCAAATAATTTTCTGGTATCCCACGGTGGCCATACAGTATGTTATCATAAAACGAAGAATTGTCCTACTAAAGAATTGATAAATGAATGCTTCAAAACACAATCTAAGACAACAATACATTATATGTATTTTATTCAGATTAACGTGGCCTTCTTGTTCATATAGTCCACTAGATGGTCGTAATTCCACTCGTCATACCAACGGCAACTTCCGTGCTGGTACTCGTCACAGGAGACACGTCCCTGTAGTTCCGCCCGCCGCGGTATTTCCGGTTCCGGTGGTCGCTTACCAAGGGAGTAAAAACTTTTGTAGTAATACCTTTAACACACACAAAAAAATCACAAAGTTAAAAAAAAATTAAAATAAATTACTATGCTATTATGTAAGATTTTTACTGAACTATGATCATTTACACAACTTTTCCGGGTATTTTTGTTACTCTTTTCATTTGACATTTCACAGTAAACGAAGATGCTATTATGTAGTTATATCCCCCATTTGGGTTTCGTTAGGCTACATATTGTAATAATCGTCAGTTTTTCCACCCATTTTGACTGTGCTCACCATCTCTGTAGAATGTACTTGTGACCCTTGTCCACCTTAGCAGCCTTGTGGATTGACATTGGTTCACACTTGCCGTCCTCGTTCATATTGTTCCACACCAGCGCCCGTCCCTTCTTTGGCTTGACCCATATGCCAAGTTCTGAAATTAAGTCATTGTCCATAGATATAATAAATGTTGTACTACTATACTGTACAAGACGACAATCATGCTTATTAATTGATGCGATACTACATTTATAAGGAAATTCCCAATATCCAGTGTCATACTGCATTTATCTGAATATGAAATAACACGCTTTCTTTCCTTTTTATCGCTACACAGATCTAGGGAAATGTTTCTGCTTCCTTATTTGTCTACGATATACCATAATAGTTTTGTCAATGAATCCCCTCACACTCCATCAAATCCCTCCTCTATCCGTCCCTGTAGCATTAAATCTCGCCAGTGTCTCTGAGAAGGGACTATAATACCCTTCAGTCGTCGTACATTCAAATAAAAACATGTGGGTAATTAAATATCGCCCCTATCACCTTCCCGGAACCTGAGCTGTATATTACCCGGAAAGATCGTCTCCCCACCCCTTTCCTGGAAATTTAGCAATCTCTCCCAGGGGTTCATTCATTGTGCTCCCCACATTCACATTGAAATTGTGGGTACGGCAATGCACTCTGGGAGAGATTAGAAAATGAGCTATATCCTACCCGGAAACATCGTCTCCCCGCCCTCTTCCACATCCTGAAGGTATACCAGTATAGTTCCCATTCGGTCCCTCAAGTCATTGGTATTTTCTGTGCAGTCTGTGTGTGTCTTGTAGCCTGAAAATAGTAAACACAAGTTTAAAAGGTGACGTTTGCATACAAAAGGTCACATATTAGGTGTGAATTATTAAATTAGTTGTGGCGATAAACCAGAGTTATTTCCCTTCGTTACACTATCTGAACCGGATATATAGGACATAAGTTATTATGATCTTGGTGCCAATAGATAACCACGTAATTTTTAACAACTATAAGATAAGTTTGATAGCTAAATTCACAGCATACGTAGGTTATCAGATATCATGCCAATATTTGTGTTGTCTCACCTATTCCGAGAGGATATGACGTAATCTGAAATTTCCCGCCATTTTCTGGGAGGAGACCGGTGGCTTCTTTGACCCTATACTCGAACACCTTGGAGAACCTGCTCTCCCCGGGGTAGAACGCCGTGCTATAGCTCCAGTTGGAGTGGAACCAGGACTTGAGCTGGCTAGAGAAGGTGGCGTTCATACATAGCGTTTCTGTAAAGACCGTCAAACATTTGATAATTTAGTGAATATTAACTATATCAACAACTTAGTATTTCAGACTTCAGTGTAAGATGTCTAGGACCACACCGATTCTAAATCCACCAGAGACGTCATAAAACAAAAAAATGTTAGTCATGGACTCTCAGATACATAAGGAGCTAACAGGATTTGACCAGAACGTACTTGGCATAAAGTCCTGTGGGGTAACCTTGACCTTGATACCATTGGCCTTGAGATGCTCTCTGAGGGTGTTGATGGAGTCGAAGCAGACGAAAGGATCGTTTTTGTTGGACTCTGCCACGTGTCTATCGTGAACTTTCATTAGACCGTCACATTCTGCATCCGAAAGGAACTCGTTGTACAGGAACACTCTAAGGGAAGGAATGGATGTTTTAAGTAGTAAGGTTGTTATTCTACGGAAAATACAAGTATACCTACCTAAGAGAGTTTTCGGCGTGAACACAAGTTCCATGGATTTTTTTATTCGGTTACTTGGGGTCAACAGAATGAACTACTTTACCGATCTGTTACTGTGCTATCAACCACACCGTATCATTGTTGTTCTGTTTCTATGGTAACAAGAACACATTAGACTACCTGACGCTGCTGTTGTTTTGTTTCTGTGGTAACAAGTACATAGTAGACCTACCTGACGCTGCCGTTGTTTGGTTTCTGTGGTAACAAGAACATAGTAGGCCTACCTGACGCTGCTGTTGTTTTGTTTCTATGGTAACAAGAACACAGTAGACCTACCTGACGCTGCTGTTGTTCTGTTTCTGTGGTAACAAGTACATAGTAGGCCTACCTGACGCTGCTGTTGTTTGGTTTCTGTGGTAACAAGAACATAGCAGACCTACCTGACGCTGCTGTTGTTTGGTTTCTGTGGTAACAAGAACGTAGTAGACCTACCTGACGCTGCTGTTGTTTGGTTTCTGTGGTAACAACTCCATTGGAGGTAGTCTCCTGCCGTCGGCAAAGATTTTTTTAGGTGTCATTGTCTTCTGAAAAGTTGGTTTGAAATCTCTCACCTCCTTTGGTAGTTTTTGTTCAGTATCTACATTTTGTTTCTTAGAAGAATTTGATGCTGAACCACCTTTCTTGTTGGATTTTGACGTTTTCACAGGCTTAGAGGATTTTACTTTCTTACCCTGAGAAGACCCACTATTGTCTATGGAAGGATTTGTTGTCTTTTCTTCCTTTGGTGAAATAGTTCTCTTTGTTTTATGCATTTCGCCATTGTCATCGCTCGTTAAAGGGACAGAACGACGTTCTGTTTTAGAGTCGCTGTCTTCGTCTATCATTGGATCATTTAGGTGTACCGCAGGTACCTCATCAATGACGTCACTTTGTAGAGTGTCTATATCCTCTGTTGACTGTTCTGTTTTTGGTAGTTCTGGGGAATCTCTTGCTGTCCTTTCGGTAGATAGGGCCTGGAACTGAGGGTAAACGAGGGCGACAAGAACGGCTAAACCTACCAATACAACGACACCTAGTGGCAACTTTGATGTTGATGGTTCACTAAGAGATTTTGCGCCCTCTGCCGTCTGTGCTGAAACTTTAGAAACACTCCGAACCCCAGAAGAGGTGCTGCGTTTCTTTGCTTTCTGTCCCATTGTCTGTATTGCTTTCAGTTTTCTGGAACAGAGTGCCATAAATGTAAGTATCACATGTTTATTTTGTTTGTTTGATTATTTTAACGTCCTATTAACAGCCAGGTTCATGTAAGGACGGCCTCCCATGTAAAATAATGGGAAAGTCCATGTTCAAGCCTCGGTGTGACTACAACATTTCCATGTAATATAGTTATCTATATTAGTGTCTAAATGCATTATTTCCAGTCGCTCTATAGATACAACAGGATATATACAGTACATTAAATCTTCTGTTCTTATTAACCTTCATCTTATTAACTAGGTTCACGATTTCCAGGTCCCTTCGGCATTTACTCATCAACTTACCATGGACCCGGAGAACTGATATTTAGATAATACCAGATTGATCAACAACTGGGACATGATTTACAATAATTCTGAACTATTATACATATAGTTCGATAAATCATCATAATGGCGAGTTTTCCCAGGCATGCTACTTTAAGACAGTCATATTTTATCTTGATTGGAAGTCTTCGACCAACCACATTTTGGTATAATAATAAAAAAAAATGTAATACTTATATATAAAGTCAGACACAAAAAAAATGAACACAATAAGAAAATGTACAACACAATAGATTGTTTCAAAATAAACATATATAGAGATAGAATGAAATATCACTGATTACGTGAAATTACAATACTACATTATGAATATGACAATCACATATTATTATGTAGTCGATATGGTCCTTTCCATAGTTGTACATACACACATGTACCGTATGTTTCCCCCACAAACGTTAACCTAAGCTTACCAATAGTTATACAGTTATATAACAACTTCCCTCGTTATACTTACTGTTGATCTGAGATTCACACGCCCACTTCGCACGTGTAAATCCTGACACCACGTGGGCCTATTTTAGTGAAAACATAGCGGTGATTATATACTATGTGTTATGTCCTGTGTAGGGTTTGTCCAGGAGTACTTATACCACACGTCATCACATTGTATAGGTATATACCTGACCACTGTACCCAGAACTTTGTTTATCTTCGATCAGGTGGCGTGGTAAGACCATCGTCAGCTTTATCTGTGGTACAAACAACAATGGCGAATGAAGTGATATGTATCATGTATTGGTTTGCATTAACACACAAACGATTATCATTGGTTGGCATGAACTAAACTCCATTAGGTATACACCATACCTTATTATATATACCCGGTGTGTCGGAGGAGGGCGTCCGCGGGGGTGGGGGAGGGGGTCCGCTGGGTTGTTACGATCACTTTTTTGTATGACATATCGCTATTATACAGACAGACGAGATAATACACGGCTCAATTTGACGATCCCTGCTCCTGTGGCCTATCTATACAATCAGACTAGATAAGCTTTGATATAAGTTAGTTAGTACCTCAAGATATACTCCGTGTCCGAATGTGTACGTCGGCCAGACACCACGCAGATATAATTATTCATCAAGTTATTAGAATGTTTCCCTGTTTTCTTTATTTGGAATGAAATCATAAAATAACAAGCTTTATGTACACAACATAAATAATGACCACAGACAGTCCAGTGGTCGCTTTACACCATATTAATATTTTACGATGTTTAAATCATTATTCAATAAATTCATGTTACGTTTTACGTTTTGTTAACTTCGATAAACATAATATTCACATGTGAATGAAAGGCTCATAACAAGATTGGTAAGGCCCGCTACACGATGATAACTAATTATTGTGTCCTTGCCATTGGGATAAGAGAATTTATCATGTCTACACATATTTGGACACTGTGGCATACATATTTATCACGAGGCTTATATCCGTGGCATACATATTTATCAGGAGACTGTCATCTGTGGTATAATATTTATCAGTATACGTGTATCTGTGTCATACATATTTATCAGGAGACTTGTATCTGTGAAATACATATTTATCAGAAGACTTGTATCTGTGACATATATATTTATTAGGAGACCTGAATCTGTGGCATACATATTTATCAGTATACTTGTATCTGTGGCATATATATTTATCTGTAGACTTGTATCTGTGTCACATATATTTATCAGTATCTTGTATCTATGGCATATATATTTATCAGTTGACCTGTATTTGTGGCATACATATTTATCAGGAGACCTGTATCTGTGGCATATATATTTATCAGGAGACCTGAATCGGTGACATACATATTTATCAGGAGACTTGTATCTGTGGCATACATATCTATCAGGAGACCTGAATCGGTGACATACATAATTATCAGGAGACTTGTATCTGTGGCATACATATATATCAGGAGACTTGTATCTGTGGCAAATATATTTAATAGTATACTTGTATCTGTGGTATACATATTTATCAGTATACTTGTATCTGTGGCATACATATTTATCAGGAGACTTGTATCTGTGGCATATATATTTATCAGGAGACTTGTATCTGCTAGTCAAACCACGTTAAATCGAAAAAGTGAAAGTGTTAAGGGAGATGAGGTGACGTAGCGTCCAGACCAGTATTCCAACCCGTTCTTTAGCCGGATGCTCTTCTTGATTCGTGAGTATGACAAATACTGCACCTATAGTTTAATGATTCGTTTAGTTTTCTGCAAAACAAACTGTGGTCGATTTTATTTGTTATAAAAATGGGTTGTTTTGATGGGAAACATCCAATTTTATGACATATGATAAAGCAATTCCCCGTACACTGAAAAGTTAATCCGTCGTACAGTTAAGATTCAATCACCAAGCAATATGTCATATACATCGCTAATGTTATAGATCATTTTCATAATCGGTCATATCAAACTTTATAAATGTGTGTGACATGCATCTATACATATCGCTATTTCAATCGGTTAAAAACATTTATATCAGTGATTCTTCTTCAGCTGATGTAGTGATTGCGCCATCAGGCGTTACTACGCAGACCATGCTAAATTAAACGGCGGTCTCTCAACAGTTATCGTAGGTTCAGAACATACAACTTATAAGTGCATCACATAGATGAGTAGTGAAAGTGAGGCAATTAATATGCTTATAATGGTACACATATTTGCAAAATAGATACATACAGTATATGTTGTTCATCGTCTGCTTTTCGATAGTAGCCATATATCCGGTGTACGCTTTTACACACTTATGCACTTTATAGACTCAGTCGGGAGTAACGTTACCTGGACGTTGATAAAACACTCCGCTGTATAGCCATATTTCTCATGTAAGAAATCCTGTAGTTTGATAAGTCCATGGAATCTCTGTGATACAGTATCCGGAAATGTTTATAAACCGCGGGTCACAGATATAGATGTTTCGCGGCCTTGTAACCTAGATCACTTCAAACACTAGTAAGTACTACATATATTTCACTAAAGCAATAATTTTTGTCCTAAATACTTACTCTGAAGAGTCAGGTGACAAGTCAGTTAACTAGGATTTCCCCATTTATACACCAGAAAATTTCAACAAATGACATATGTTATCACATGATTTGTCATCGCCAGTCAGTAGAGACTGTACATGTATCCCTGGTAGTACCCTGACAGGCTCTGGACCGTGACGATTTCTATATCTGGAAACTGCTCAGTTACGATATCAGTGACAGACCAATAATTAAGTGTTTGAACATAGGTTTTCACTTACCTTGTATCAGAAGGTAATGCCATGATCTTAACGGTTTTTTCGAGGTACAGGCTCTGCATGTTGTAGTCTATACATCAAAGTTACTACACCCTTGTCTCACTCCTATTTTATTCAGTTGTTTCTATGATGGATTTCACATTTTATACCAGGCCTTTCTAGAAAAAGTTGTATGACTATTATAAAGCTTGCGGTTTCACTCTTACATATTGTAAAAATTACGTAATGGAGGTAATCACATGTTTGCGTTTTTGCTTCTGTATATTTTCATTTTCTTTTTATAAAACTGATTTAGATAAGATTCCGGTAATCATAATAATTATCACAACTTTGCGATTCTTCGAAATAAGTTTCGCAATGAAATATATTTTTTAGGGTAGTTCACAGTACATATGTATATTTGGGATAAAAAATTCGATATAATCTTACGCATCAATGTGATATTGATGTACATTTTATCTACTAATTTATATACAAATATAACAGAAGTATAAAATTTTATATTGTTATCACATATTAAGTATAGAAATTATAACAATAGTATAAGTTATTTATTTGAAACGTCATTTTCTTATCACATAGCAAGCATAGAAATTATAGCAAAAGTATAAATTATTGATTTGAAACTTTATTTTGTTATCACATATTAAGATACAAGACAAAGTGGTCCTTTATAGTCCCTATAGAGTTCAAGTGCTTTATTCAAGGATAAGGTTCACATCCGGCATTTATACACTATTGCAGTTAAATGCTCCATTTTTTTGGTATATCCATGCTGGTAAAATCTATAATGCTCCTACAAATATTCATAGTATTATATCTTCGTATTTTAAGTGAAATTTTTATTTGAAATTTCATTTTTTATTTGGCGTAGGCATTTTGTTCATATAATTGGTTAAAGATTTCTCTAAGAGACAAAGACAAGCAAGACTGAAGTGTAGACTACAAATTGTATAGAACTCTATATTCTATAGATATGGCTCAAACACATTGTATATTATACAAATATAGCATTTTGGTGAGGTCGATACATGGTTATATCGACCAAAGAAAAAATATTGACCGAGGACGTAATCCGAGGTCGATATTTTTTCTGTGGTCGATATAACCATGTATTGACCGAAATCAAAATGCTATAATTGTTTTATATTTTTTTCTGAAATTGTTACATTTTGAAATGAGTGTGAAACTAAATGAGCATCGCATTTTAAATTCTGCTTCTTCTGTAACAAGTATAATTCAAAAACAACATATTAAAACAGTATCAATTGATGCACTTCAAGCTTTTATTACATGAACCCGGTGCATGCGTGTTTGTAAATTGCATACATGTGCATGTACTCATTTATACATGTAGCTCCATGTCTTAAGGACATTCAATTAAATGTATAGTTTGTTCTCCGTTGAAATAATACACTTCGACGTCAAACATATATTAACAGATTCAGACTGACATTAAGATACATTATCTTATGCTTAGTACTCCATTCCGCAAGATGAAAGTCGTATACATACAGTAGGATTAGCCTAGGCCTAATTTGTTGTAAGTAGCCTAGGTGTAATTTTAAAAATAAATATCAAACGTATTCACTATTCAATGGCCCCAGACGCTTAATGAATGTTATTCGATTGTTTCCTACTCTCCTATACCGTGTTAATAAGAGCGCAGCTCTGCGCGGCCGAAGGCCGCGTAGAGCGAAGCTCTACTAACCATAACACGTGTGTGAGCATATAGAATTCAATACATTCCAGTACCCCTTGGACTTTGAAATCGTGTCCCGCGGGGAAAGTCTCGCGCCTCCATGCAGGCAGCCATGTTTTAATTCTCGTTATCAGCACGACGAGATTTTAAATTTTCTCTGTAGGCAAAACGTTTCACCAGGATACACTTTGAAATTATTGTAATTAGTTTTAGATAACTACAAAAGGATAAGAACCTAACAATAAATGTACTGGTCAAAATGAGATACTGTCTGTGTGTTGTCAAGCGCACGGCACCGTCAGCCGTGACGTCAGGAAGCTTGATGCTAAAGATGACGCCACATATTCCCGCGCATTTTTGATACATGGAATGTTGCCAAGTTTTCCGCATTGGAGAGAAACATGATCGAAAAAAAATGAAATAATCCAGTTGAATATTTCTTTCTGACCTGTACATGACGACTGCTAGACAATAATATTGGAGAATAGCATTTACTAAAAATAAATGATCGGACTACAAGTTAAAACAGTTTTAATATCATTCTGAGGTTATAATCCTAACAATATTTACATTTTTAAAAGTAGCTGCGCTCGTCTGAGGCTTTGCCTTAAAATCATATTATTGAAACTTTAAAAGCTTAAACTGTAGTCATCAGCTGGAAGTCGTCATCATCTTTGTTAGAAACCTTAACAATCAACTTCGTCTGTCACATTTTGTGGTTACGCTTCAAACTTAGGTTTGTTTCAAAGCGCCAGGAACACTAAGCATTTTGGTAACGTCGACGATAACGTTATCTTAAAATAACCGTGCAATATACTTTTTCTATAAACTACTTCCGGAAAAATCGTGCAATATAGTTTTTTATCGGTGATCACGTGGCGTGTTTTTGATCAATGAGAAGTGACAAAAAATCCAGAAAAATAATAAAATACTATAACGATATACGAAAATAATATAATACAAGAATTTTCGTTTTATTATTATATTATAAAGCGTTTTGATTTCCTTATTACCGTTCTTTTTTAGCATGTGTGTAATTTTGTTAACAATGATCAAATACACACTTCAATACCTTACTTAGATTCTGGTGAAAATTCTATAACTGGATACCAGAAAAAATTAACAGCAGTAGATATAGCCTCGTTTGTGGCTCGCTCTAATAAAATGTCGTCGTCTTCTTCCGGTTTTTCTATCATAACCGGAAGTACCCGGCTAGTACACCGCACGTCCTTGAGCTGAAGATTTGGCGCACTTGTACCTTGGTTATCGCCAAGAATGGCTACAAATTTCAAAGAATCCCCAGTCTCTAGAACTTCCAAAATGTTTTTAAATGTATCTCCAGCACCTAATGTCAGTTTTCCATTGAAGTCCGGCATAGATACTAATATTTTAAAAGAAAATTTGTCGTGTTCTTTAAAATGACACCTTTGTCCGGTAGATGCCTTTAGCTTGCATACCATTTGTTCACTTGCCGACAGTTCAGTTGAGTTACAGTCACCGTACGGAGTTCCGAAACTACAGCGAATTTTATTGACGACAAAGGAAGGAAGTCCCGACAACATTGACTCAATATCATTCTCAACTTTGGAAATCTCCGCCCCTTCGAATGTTCCGTTCCAAACAACTTTTTGTCCCATGAAATTTCTGCACAGATTTTGATGCGGAATCCTGTTTCCATCTCCGAATGCACATAGTGAATTATATTCATTCCATTGTAGTTCAAATTTAAACGCAACAGAGTTTTCGGAAGTTGGAATTAAAGTAAAAACTGATGTTACAGGAAGAAAACCTATGATTCCAAAAATGAGCATTACATACTTTTTAACTGAACCTGATTTCCTTTTATCGTTTGATCCGAATAATGTCGATGTTTGTGATAAAATCAATGGAACAAGTCCAAGAACGGCTGCAATAGCGATCTTTGACGCCACACTCGTGGAAAAGGCCTGATAGACGCTGTACAGGATACTTACAACAATTGATATCGGTATAAGTACGGGCAAAAAGGCATTTCCTACTGAAGCCCTTATCAACCCATACCACGTGGTAAACGGATACAAAGCAGTGGCAATGCTTAACCATGCTTGTGTGATTAAAAACGGAAGTAGAATTCGATAACTTCCGGCACCTGAATACCGCAGCGTCATGACAACAAAGAGTACCGGTAACAAAGAATAAAAAATTGACGGAAGACTAACATTTATCTTGAGACCAAAAACAAAGCTGAATGCGAAAAATGGCCTCGTGAGGAAATCGACAATTTTTGAAATTACGGGAGTATTTGGAAAATTACGTGAAAGTGTTGGAAGGGACGAGAACAAATTCAAAAGTATCGCAAGCCATCGTGTCCATTCTAATGGTGTTTCGATGAAGAAAAAGAACGTCAGTGCCGAAACGACACACGATAAAACAGCGAGATCAGAACACGGAATGTAGTTCTTGTTTGCCAACGAAAAGCCTCCAACGAAGAGTGGTAGAACCGCAAGAAATATCCAATATGGCGCCAATTTATTCTTCATAAATTTTGATCTGGCTGCCTCTACGTTTAAATTCTTGTCAAGTTTTTGTAGTGTATTTGCAAGGCCGACACTTTTCCCCAGATTCTGTCTATTGATCATGATTTGGAGTGTTGCCACGAGGAGCACACAAAGTGTGACGTAGAACACGAGAAGCGGAATGACCATGAGAAGCAGGCTTGCCGACAGGAAACTGTAGAGGAAGAATGCCGAGATCATGTAGAGCTGGTTGGTAGGTAACAGTTGGCCCACCCACGACATACCATCTGATGACACGGAGTCCTGGAGTTCCTGTAGACCAACTTTTAACGTTTCCATCGGATATTTGGTTACCTATTAAACACAAAGAGACACTACATGAACCTTTTGTTTGTTTTATCTTTGATAATTCATTATTGTACATACAGTATATTTCTCTGCGTTATGACATGCAACTTGTGTGTAGATTGTTGCTGTGTGATAATACTAATTTGCAGATTTGTTCATTGTTATGATTATTTCCGAATAGAATACATATTTTTTTCTGAAATAGATAAAAGAATACGCAAATGTAGCAGGCAGTGAGAGTATAACAGATCTTTCAGTAATTTTATTTTACCATAATTTATACTGGCTTTCTGTGCGCCAGGACAACCTTCACCCACATAAATTAAGTAGATCAATGCAACATTACTTTTGTTAGTAAATCAGCTGATTTAAACTCATTTGATTGGTTTTCTCGCTCCGATGACGTCATATTCAGGGTCCCCTGGATTTGCTGGGATAATATCATTGAGAGTTTCTCTTCGGTGATGTCATCTCCTGCCTCTTTACCTATCGAAACGATTTTAACACGCACGTTTAATAACATAACAATTCTTCAGAACCGACATAATAAACATCATTCATATGCTGGCGATATGTGAAAATGAATCGCTATAAATAGTAGGCCGGATCCAAGTTTGCCACGTCATCTAATTGAGAATCAGTGACATGAGAAACGACCAATCATCTTCCAACAAACAAAATATGCATAGCATGACTGTAACTTAAAGGATATGAATGTTGAACATTTTGAAAAATTCTATACTTCAAACTACAGAAGTGTTTTAAGTGCCTTATCAGGTCAACATACCAAGTTCATTGTCTCTATCTGGTCGTATATCTCGAAGAAATTTCCGACAATGTTCGAATATTCTTCGACGGTAGGGAATAAACATTATGATTCTTTGGTCACAATACAAGAATACATACCTGCCGCCACGAGCATCGCTTTGACACGTGCCTCAGCTTCCATGACCTTGACTGAGGCGACATACCCCTTAAAGGTCATGGGCCCTTGCTCCTTTCCTTGTATTTTCCGGAAAAGTTGCCTGGCTGTCTCCCTAACTCTTTTCTCCTGGTCGCTGGTTTCCAGACACCATTTCACAGCAGCATTGTTGGCATTAGTGATACCTGACGGAAATCGATAATATTTGTCACCACTCTACGGAATATTACATAAGAATGTAAATATAAATCTGTTTGTTCGTGAGAGTAACGCCATTTATTTATTTGAAGTCAGAATTTCCCATGAAAAAGAATACAAAGACGGAATTCATCAAATGGCTATAATTAAACTCCAGTTGGACCTTGCGTACATAAGCGGCCTCGTCGTCGCAATGTACTTGATGTTCTCTCTTATTAACTTCAAATTCATGTACATATACATGACATGGAGATATAACCAAATTGCCCGATGACATTTTCCATACCTGTTTGGTCCTTTACACATTTCCGGAGAATATCCGTGGCCTCGTTGTTTGCTTTCCGGGAGACTTTCACCAGTAGGTCTATCGCCTTTACAGCGTCACCTTCTTCAGCTTCTGTGTCGGATTGGACCAACTCTAATAAATACTTCGCATATTCCAGCTGCTTTATTTCGTCGCCATCTTGTGCTGTCGTCTCCAACTTTTTTCGTTTGTCGTCGTTTCCTGAGAATAAAAGTTATACCTTGCATTTGCCATGTCGACTTTTTCCTCGAAGCCTTCATTTGTTACAAGGATTTATAAGTGAATGTTTTATATATAATGTAGCTTCTACCATTTTTATAACAGTTCGACTCTTTCAATAGAAATATTTTGGCAGATTTCAACACGGCATACTGTGACATAGGTATACTCTATACTACTTGCTGGAAAAGTCAATCAGAAGGTGATATCTTTTCCGCTACAACAGTAGCTAACTCTATACATGTACATGGTAACACCTTGCATTATTCACAACTACCTTAACTCGATACGCCAGTGTAGACACATACCCCATCACCTATGCGCCCCAACACCCAAACAGAGGGAGCGTACATGTATCTACAAGGGAAGGAGGGGCGTTGTTGGGTCAAAATAACCGCCATAAACATCAAGCGGGCCAAGACATTTCGTACCTGCGCACAATAGATCGATGTAAACAAACATGTAGACGAACACGTTGCGTAACTTGCGTTAGTGTTATTTTGGACTGAAGAAGGCCCTATCATATATATTCTATAGAAATGATTTTTGATTTGACTTTGAATTTATTTTGGCCTTTTATTTCGGATTATTAATATACTAGCTTTATACTGTTTTTACTTCATTATGGTTATATTTACATTTTGCCACAGCGACTCCCATTACTCTAATGATAATTGTGATCTGCATTATGAGCCAATAAATGCAGCCTAGACTTTGCGTAGTAATATCTATATAAATGGATGTGTGTCTTGTTTACTGACACCATGTTAGTCCGCGCGGGAAAATTGACATTGTAGTTGAATGAACCAGTTTCGTTATGAATCTATAAAAATTCTTTTGAAAGTCTGGATAATTGAAAGTAAACTGAAAAGCAACTGAAAAACATTGAAACTTTGTTGTCTTTTCATTTTTTATAGGGACTATTTTTTATCACATTGATCTCTCCTACCAGGGGGTTTCATTCATTGTGGCTCCCACATTCACATTGGGGAAATTGTGGGTACGGCAATGCAACCTGGGAGAGATTAGAAAATGAGCTATATCCTACCCGGAAACTTCGGTCTCCCCGCCCTCTTCCCACATCCTGAAGGTATACAGTATAGTTCCGCATTCGGTCCCTCAAGTCATTGTATTTTCTGTGGCAAGTCTGTGTGTGTCTTGGTAGCCTGAAAAATAGTAAACCAAGTTTAAAAGGTGACGTTTTGCATACAAAAGGTCACAATATTAAGGTGTGAATTATTAAATTAGTTGTGGCGATAAACGCAGAGTTATTTCCCTTCGTTACACTATCTGAACCGATATATAGGACATAAGTTATTGAATGATCTTGGTGGCACAATAGATTAACCACGTAATTTTTTAAAGCAACTATAAGATAACGTTTGATAGCTAAAATTCCACAGCATACGTAGGTTATCCAGATATCATGCCAATATTTGTGTGTCCACCCTATTCCGAGAGATATGACGTAATCTGAAATTTTCCCGCCATTTTCTGGGAGGAGAACCGTGGCTTCTTTGACCCTATACTCGAACACCTTTTTGGAGAAACTGCTCTCCCCGGGGTAGAACCCGTGCTATAGCTCCAGTTGGAGTGGAACCAGGACTTGAGGCTGGCTAGAGAAGGTGGCGTTCATACATAGCGTTTCTGTAAAGACGTCAAACTTTGATTAATTTAGTGGAATTATTTAACTATATCAAAACAACTTTAGTATTTCAGAACTTCAGTGTAAGAATGTCTAGGAAACACACCGGGATTCTAAATCCACCAAGACGTCATAAAACAAAAATTTTGTAGTCAATAGAGAACTCTCAGATATATAAGGAGCTAACAGGATTTGACCAGAACGTACTTGGGCATAGTAAGTCCTGTGGGGTAACCTTGAACTTGATACCATTGGCCTTGAATGCTCACTGAGAGGGTGTTGATGAGTCGAAAGCAACGAAAGGATCGTTTTTGTTTGGACTCTGCACGTGTCTATCGTGAACTTTCATTAGACGTCACATTCTGCATCGAAAGGAACTCGTTGTAACAGGAACACTCTAAGGGAAAGGAATGATGTTTAAAGTAGTAAAGGTTGTTATCTACGGAAATACAAGTAATACCTCCTAGAGAATTTTCGGCGTGAAACACAAGTTCCATGGATTTTTTTTTTTCGGTTACTTGGGGTCAACAGAATAAACTACTTTTACCGATCTGTTATCTGTGCTTATCAATCCACACGTATCATTGTTTGTTTCTGTTTCCATATGGTAACAAGAACACATTAGACTACCTTGACGCTGCTGTTGTTTTGTTTCTGTGGTAAAAGTACATAGTAAGAACTAACTGAAGCTGCCGGTTGTTTGTTTCTGTGGTAACAAGAAACTAGTAGCCTACCTGACGCTGCTGGTTGTTTTGTTTCTATGGTAACAAGAAACAAGCAGTAGAACCTACCTTGACGCTTGCTGTTGTTCTGTTTCTGTGGTAACAAGTACTAGTAGGGCTACCTGACGTTGCTGTTGTTTGGTTTCTGTGGTACAAACATAGCAGGAACTAACCTGACGCTGCGTTGTTTGGTTTCTGTGGTAACAAGAACAGTTAAGGTAGACCTACCTGACGCTGCCTGTTGTTTGGTTTCTGTGGTAACACTCCATTGGAGGGTAGTCCTCCTGCCGTCGGCCAAAGAATTTTTTTAAAAGTGTCATTGGTCTCTGAAAAGGTTGGTTTGAAATTCTCTCACCTCCTTTGGTAGTTTTTGTTCAGTAAATCTAACATTTTTGTTTCTTAGAAGAATTTGATGCTGAACGCAGCTTTATCTTGTTTGGGATTGTTGACGTTTTCACAGGCTTAGGAGGATTTTAAACTTTCTTGACCGACCCTGCAAGACCGCACTAATTGTCTATGGATAGGATTTGTTTCTTTCTTTCCTTGGTGAATAAGTTCTCTTGTTTTATGCATTCGCCATTGGGCATCCGCTCGTTAAAGGGGACAGAACGACGTTCTGTTTTTAGAGTCCGCTGTCTTCGTCTATCATTGGATTCATTTAGGTGTACCGCAGTACCTATCAATGACGTCACTTTGTAAGAGTGTCTATATCCTCTGTTGACTGTTCCTTTTGGTAGTTCTGGGGAATCTCTTGCTGTCTTTTCGTAGATAGGGCCTGGAACTGGAGGTAAACGAGCGGCGACAAAAACGGCCCTTTAAACCTACCAATACAAACGACACCTAGTGGGCAACTTTTGATGTTGATGGTTCACTAAGAAGATTTTGCGGCCTCTGCGTCTGTGCTGAAACTTTAGAAACACTCCGAACCCCAGAAGAGGTGCTGCGTTTCTTTGCTTTCTGTCCCATTGGTCTGTATTGCTTCAGTTTTCTGAACAGAGTGCCATAAATGTAGTATCACATGTTTAATTTTGTTTGTTTTGTATTATTTTAACCGTCCTATTAACAGCCAGGTTCATGTAAGGACGGCCATCCCATGTAAATAATGGGAAGTCCATGTTCAAGCCTCGGTGTGACTACAACATTTCTGTAATATAGTTATCTAAATATTAGTGGTCTAAATGCATTATTTCAGTCGCTCTATAGATACACTACAGATATATACAGTACATTAAATCTTCTGTTCTTATTAACCTTCATCTATTAACTAGGTTACGATTTCCAGGTCCCTTCGGCATTTAATCTCAACTTTAGACCGATGGACCCGGAGAACTGATATTTAAGATAATACCGAGATGATCAACAACTGGGGACATGATTTACAATAATTTCTGACTATTATTACATATAAGTTTCGATAAAATCATACAATAATGGCGGAGTTTTCCAGGCCATGCTACTTTAAAGACAGTCATAATTTTACTTGATTGGAGAGTCCGACAACCATCATTGTTGTATAATAATAAAAAAAATGTAAATATTATATATAAAGGTCAGACAGCAAAAAAAAATGAACACATAAAAAATGTACAAACACAAAGATTGTTTCAAAATAAACATGATATAGAGATAGAATGAAAATATCACTGTTGGATTACGTGAAATTAACAATACTACATTAATGAATATGACAATCACATATTATTATGTAGTCAGATATGGTTCCTTTCCCATAGTTTTGATACATACACACATGTACCGTATGTTTTCCCCCACAAACGTTAACCTAGAGCTTTACCAATGTTATATCAGTTATAACAACTTCCCTCGTATTACTTACTGTTGATCTGAGATTCACACGTCCCACTTCGCACGTGTATCCTGACACCAACGTGGGCCTATTTAGTGAAAACATGCGGTGATTATATATATACTATGTTGTTAATGTCTGTGTAGGGTTTGGTCCGAGTACTTATAACACACGTCATCACATTGTGGTAGGTATTACCTGACCACTGTCCAGAAACTTTGTTTATCTTCGAATCGAGGTGGGCGTGGTAGACCATCGTCAGCTTTATTCTGTGGTACAAACAACAATGGCGAATGAAATTGATATGTATTATGTATGGTTTGCATTAACACACAACGATTATCATTGGTTGGCATGAACTAACTCCATTAGGTATACACCATACTTATTAATATAATACCCGGTGTGTCGAGGAGGGCGTCCCGCGGGGTGGGGGAGGGGGTCCGCTGGGTTGTTATGTAATCACACTTTTTTGTATGACATACGCTATTATACAGACAGAACGAAGAATAATACAGCGCTTCAATTTGTAGAATCCCTGGCTCCTGTTGGCCTATCTATAACAATCAGAACTAGATAAGCTTTTGATTATAGTTAGTTAGTTCCTCAAGATATACTCCGTGTCGCGGGGATGTGTAGCGTCGGGCAGACACCAGCAGATTAATTATTCATGCAAGTTATTAGAATGGTTTCCGCTTTATTGAATGAAATCATAAAAGTACAAGCGTTTATGTACCAACGTTAAAATAACGACCAACAGACAGTCCAGTGGTCGTTTTACACATCTTTATATTTTACGGAACGTTTAAAATTATTATTAAGGTTACGTTTTATGTTGTTGTTAACTTCGAAAAAAATAATATTCACATATGAATGAAAGGCTCATAACAAGGGATTGGGTAGGGCCCGGGGCCTGCACGATAATAACTAATTAAATTTGGGTCCTTGTCATTGGGATCAGAGAATTAATCATGTTCACACATATTTTGGACACCTGGGCATACATATATTATCAGCGGAAGACTATATCTGTAAGCATAACATATTATCAATGAGACTGTATATGGTGAAAATACATATTTGATCAGTTAACTTGTAATCTGTGGCATATATATTTTCAGGAGCCTGCATCTGGGCATAGCATATTTATCAGTATACTTATATCTTTGGCATATATACTTTATCTGGAGACTTTGTATCTGTGTCATATATATTTATGCAGTGAAAATCTTGGTATCTTATGGCAATCATATGATTTATCGTTGGCCTGTATTTTGTGGCATACATATTTATCGGGAGACTTGTATCTGTGGCATTACATATTTTATCAGTATTTGTATCTGTGCAATCATATTTATCAGAAGACTGTATCTGTGGCATTATAGTTTAATAAGTATATAACTTGTATCTGTGGCATACATATTTATCAGGAGACCTGTAATGTTTGTCATATATATTTAATATATACTTGTATCTGTGGTATACATATTTATATCAGTATCTTGTATCTGTGGCATACATATCTATCAGGAGGACTTGTATTTGTGGCATATGATATTTATCAGGAGACCTGAAAAATGGTGACATACATAATTATCAGGAGACTTGGTCTGTGGCAACATATTTATAAGTATATTGTATCTGTGGCCATACATATTAATCAGGAGTCCTGTATGTTTGTCATATATATTTAAAATAGTATAACTTTGTAATCTGTTGGTATACATATTTATCAGTATACTTGTATCCTGTGGCATACATATTTATCAGGAAGACCTGTATTGTGGCATATATATTTATGCAGGAGACTTGTATCTGCTAGTTCAAACCAACGTTAACTCGAAAAAAGTTGAAAAAGTGTTAAAGGAGATGAGGGTAATGTAGCTTCCAGACAGTAATTCCAACCCGTTTCTTTAGCCGGATGCTTTCTTGATTCGTGAAGTATGACAAATACTGCACCTATAGTTTATTTAAATGATTCGTTTAGTTTTCTGCAAAACAACTGTGATCGGATTTTATTTGTTATAAAATGGGTTGGTTTTGATGGGAAACATCCAAATTTTATGAATATATGATAAGGCAATTCCCCGTCCATGAAAGTTAATCCGTCGTATCAGGTTAAGATTCAATTACCAAGAATATGTCATATACAACGCTAATGTGATAGGATCATTTCCATAATTCGCAATATCAAACTTAAAAATTGGTGACATGCATCTAACAATCGCATTTCAATCGGTTAAAAAACATTTATACAGTGATTCTTCTTCCAGCTGATGAGTATTCGCACTAGCGTTACTACGCAGACCATGCTAAATTAAAACGGCGGTCTCTCAACAGTTATCGTAGTAAAACATACAACTATAAGGTCAATCACATAGATAGTAAGTGTAAGTGGAGCAATAATTGCTTATAAAATGGATACAACATATTGCCAATGATAGAATAGATACAGTAATGTTGTTCATGCGTCTGCTTTTCGATAGTATGCAAATTCGTGTAACGGTTTAACAGCAAATTATCACTTTGTAGCTGCAGTGGGAGTAACGTTAATCGCTGGAGGTTGATAAAACACTCCGCTGTATGGTGCCATATTTCATGTAAGAAATTCCTGTAGTTGAAAGTCCAGGAATCTCTGTGAATACAGTATCCGGAAATGTTTATAAACGCGGTCACAGATATAGATGTTTCAGCGCCATGTAACTAGATCAATTCAAAACACAGAAGTACTACAATATTTCATAAAGCAATAATTTTTGCCTAAATACTTACTCGAAGAGTCCAGGTGACAATCAGTTAACAGGATTCCCAAGTAATACACCAAAAAATTTCAACAAATGACATATTGTTATCACAAGATTTGTCATCGCCAGTCATAGGATGTAACAGTATCCCTGGTATACCCTGACTAGGCTCTGGACGCTGAGATTTCTATATCTGGAAAACTGTCAGTTACGAACTATAGGCAGACCAATAATAAGTGTTTGAACTAGGCTTCACAACTTACCTGTATCAGAGTAATGCATGATATAACGGTTTTTCGAGTTCAGGCTTGATGTTGTAAGTCTATAGCTAAAGTTTACTACAGCCCTTGTCTCACTCGTATTTATTCAGTTGTTCTAATGATGGATTTCACATTTTATACCAGGCCTTTCTAGAAAAAGTTGTATGATATAACAAGCTTGCGTTTTCACTCTTACATATTGAAAAATTAGTAAATGGAGTAATCAAGTTGCGGTTTTGCTTTGTAATTTTCATTTTCTTTTTTATAAAACTGTAAGATTAATCCGGTAATTCATAAATAATTCAAACCTTGCGATTCTTCGAAATAAGTTTCGCATGGAAATAATATTTTAGGGTAGTTCACAGTACATATGTATTTTGGGATAAAAAATTCATTAATCTTACGCATAAATGTGAATTGATGTACATTTTATCTACTAATTTATATACAATAATAACAGAAGTAATAACAATTTATATTGTTATCACATATTAAGTATAGAATATAATAACAATAGTACTTAAGTTTATTATATTTGAACGTCATTTTCTTACACAAACAAGCAGAGAATTATAGCAAAGTATAAATTAAATGTTTGAAACTTTTTTTGTTTCACATATAAGCATACAGAAAGTGGTGCCCTTTATAGTCCCTATAGAGTTCAAGTGCATTTAATTCAAAGGATAAGTGTGTTCACATTCGGCTATTTATACAAATATTGCAGTTTTATGCTCCATTTTTTGGTATATGCATGCTGGTAAAATCTATGAATGCTCTACAGATATCATAAAGTATTGTATCTCTGTTGATTTTTAAGTGGAAATTTTTGATTGAAAATTCATTTTTTATTTGGGCGGTAGGCATTTTGGTCATATATTGGTTGAAAGATTTCTCTAATGAGACAAAGACAACAAGAACTGAAAGTTAAACTACAAATTGATAAGAACTCTAAACTATTCCTAAGATATGGCTCAAACACATTGTATATTAACAATATATGCATTAGTTGGTGAGGGTCGATACAGATGGTTTATCGACACGTTGACAGATATTGGAGAATCGAAAAAATATTGACCGAGGACGTATCCGAGTCATATTTTTTCTGTGGTCGAATATAACCAGTTAGAACGAAACAATAATGCTATAATTGATTTATATTTTTCTGAAAATGTTACAGTGTAATTGTGTTGAAATGAGTGAGATCAACAAGTGAGGTCGATGGTTCACCATATCTGCTTCGTGATGACAGTTCATCCTATGACTGTGTAACAGTTTATAGATTCAAAACGACATATTAAAACATGTATCAATTGATACCTTCAAGCTGTTTATACATGAACCCGGTGCATGCGGTTGAAAATTGCGATAGCATTAGCATGGTACTTCCAGTGGCTTATACAGTAGCCTGCATGTCTAAGACAATTCAATTAAATTGCTATAGTTTAGATGTTCTCCTACAACAGAGTCATACCTTCGACGTCAAACAATAAATTAACAATTCAGACTGACATAAGATACAGTATTCTCATAATGCGTGGTAGTACTTCGGTTACGCATTCCGTAAGATAAGTGTATAGATACAGTAGGATAGCTCTACCAGCGCTAATTTGTTGGTACACTAGCCAGTATTTTAAAAATAATACAAAACGTATCAACATAGCATCACTATGATGCAGACTTTGAATGTTTATGTTTCGATTAGGTAGTAACTGACCGTCACGAGCTCGCCATCTCGATCAAGCTCCGGGTTCGACGACTACGATTCTCGTTCATACGCCTGGACTATCCACAGTGATATATATGAAGGCAAAGTTCAGCTGAAATAAGATATGGAATCACAAGACTATGAGAAGAGGTCTGAAAGAAAAGTAGAGAGGCGCCCAACTGCAAATCCATAACTCATAAGTCACACAGTATGACGGTTAATGGTTCTTACCTGGTATTAGATACAGCAAAGGACTAAAGACCTGTTTTTGTCTGTTGCCAGTGTCCGAGTTTTACGATGATGATACGTCAGGAGTGTAGAGATATCGTAAGTGGATCGGACCCACTGGAGTAGTCGAGGATGTATTCCTCGCTATACCGGGTTTTATAAAGAGCGCAGCTCTCTGCGCGGCACGAAGTGGCACTGCGTAAGCGACGTGCTCTTACTAACCATGAACACTTGTTGGCATATAGAATTCACATATACAATACCAGCTTGGACTTTTGAAATCTCGCAGCGGGAGAAAGTTCCGCGCCCCATGCCAGCCATGGTTTAATTCTTCGTTAAGCAGCACGACGAGATTTAAATTTTCTTCTGGGAAGGCAAAAACGTTTCACCAGAAAACCACGGTCTTTGATAAGAAATTAGTTTTAGAGAGTACACAAAGGATAGAACCTAACATAAATGTACTGGTCAAAATGAGATACTGTCTGTGTGTTGTCAAGCGCACGGCACCCGTCAGCGCGTGACGTCAGAAGCTTGATGCTAAAGATGACGCCACATATTCCCGCGCATTTTTTGATACATGGAATGTTGCCAAGTTTTCGCATTGGAGAGAAACATGAATCGAAAAATGAAATAATCCAGTTGAATATTTCTTTCTGACCTGTACATGACGACTGCTAGACAATAATATTGGAGAATAGCATTCTAAAATAAATGATGACGCTAGATATATATACCAGTTTTCATAGGAGGCAAGGTTAAATCTAAGTAGCATGGCTCTCTGAGTAGTTATTGAAGAGTCCATGAACAATTTTGAATTTTACAATAGTCTAGCGTGCGCTCGTCTGAGGGTTCTGCCTTAAATTCATATTTGAAGACTTTAAAACTATAAACCGTGAATAGTACGTCTGTATATGTCGTCATACATCTTGTGTATGAAAAGCAACTCATAATATCGTCACGTGGTCGGACTAGTGTTTGTTTGAATGTATATATATATCGATCTAATAGAGCATTATATATATAGAGTCAACGTCAGACAGATAACGTTATCTAAAAAACCGTCAATATACTTTTTCTATAAACTATCTTCCGGAAAAATCGTGCATATAGTTTTTTATCGGTGAATCACGTGGCGTGTTTTTTTGAGACATGAGAAAGTGACAAAAATCCAGAAAAAATAATAAAAATACTATAACGATATACGAAAAATAATTAATATACAAAAAGAATTTTCGTTTTATTATTATATTATAAAGACGTTTTGATTTCCTTATTACCGTTCTTTTTTAGCATGTGTTAATTTGTTAACATGATCAATACACTTCAATACCTTACTTAGATTCTGGTGAAAATTCTATAACTGGATACCAGAAAAAATTAACAGCAGTAGAATATAGCCTCGTTTGTGGCTCGTCTAATAAAATGTCGTCGTCTTCTTCCGGTTTTTTCTATCAAAACCGGAAGTACCCGGCTAGTACACCGCCACGTCCTTGAGCTGAAGATTTGGCGCACTGTGTACCTTGGTTATCGCAAGAATGGCTAACAATTTCAAAGAATCCCCAGTCTCATAGAACTTCCAAATGTTTTTAAATGTACTCCACACCTAATAATCATTTTTCCATTGAAAGTCCGGCATAGATACTAATATTTTTAAAAGAAAATTTGTCGTGTTCTCTTAAAATGACACCTTTGTCCGTAGATGCTTTAGCTTGCATACCATTTGTTCACTTGCCGACAGTTTTCAGTTGAGTTACAGTCAATCGTACGAGTTCCGAAACTACAGCGAATTTATTGACGACAAAGGAAGGAAGTCCCGACAACATTGGACTCAATATTCATTCTCAACTTGGAATCTCCGCCCCTTCGAATGTTCCGTTCCCAACAACTTTCTACCATCGTCGAGAAGATTATGTTTGAGCGGAATCGCTGTTTCATCTCCGAATGCACATAGTGAATTATATTCATTCCATTGTAGTAGCAATATTTAAACGAGAAGAGTCGAAGTTGGTAAGAGTGAAAAAGTAAACGATGTTCAGGAAGAAACAAGTATAAGACCAAAAAATGAGCATTACATACTTTTTAACTGAACCTGATTTCTTCTATCGTTTGATCCGAATAATGTCGATGTTTGTGGATAAAATTCAATGGAAAAGTCCAAGAACGGCTGCAATAGCGATCTTTGACGCCACACTCGTGGAAAAGGCCTGAATAGACGCTGTACAGGATACCTACAACAATTGATATCGGTATAAGTAACGGGCAAAAAAGGCATTCCTGCTGAAGCCCTTATCAACCCCATACCACGTGGTAACGGATACAAAGCAGTGGCAATGCTTAACCATGCTTGTGTGATTAAAAACGGAAGTAGAATCGATAACTTCCGGCACCTGAATACCGCAGCGTCATGACAAGAAAGATACCGGTAACAAAGAATATGAAATTGACGGAAGACTAACATTTATCTTGAGACCAAAAATCAAAGCTGAATGCGAAAAAATGGCCTCGGAGGAAAATGACAATTTTTTGAAAATTACGGGAGTTTTGAAAATTACGTGAAAGTGTTGGAAGGGACGAGAACAAATTCAAAAGTATCGCAAGCCATCGTGTCCATTCTAATGGTGTTTCGATGAAGAAAAAGAACGTCAGTGCCGTAAACGACACAGATAAAACAGCAGAGATCAGAACACGGAATGTAGTTCTTGTTTTTGCCAACGAAAAAGCCTCCAACGAAGAGTGTAGAAACGCAATAATAATCAAATATGGCGCAAATTTATTCTTCATAAATTTTGATCTGGCTGCCTTCTACGTTTTAAATTCTTGTCAAGTTTTTTTGTAGTGTAATTTGCAAGGCCGACACTTTTCCCAGATTCTGTCTATTGATTCATGATTTGGAGTGTTGCACGAGGAAGCACACAAAGTGTGAGTAGAACACGAGAAGCGGAAATGACCATGAGAAGCAGGCTTGCGACAGGAACTGTAGAGGAAGAATGCCGAATCATGTAGAGCTGTTGGTAGGTAACAGTTGGCCCACCCAGCGACATAACCATCTGATGACAACGGAGTCCTGGAGTTCCTGTAGACCAACTTTTAACGTCTCCATCGGATATTTGGTTACCTATTTTAACCACAAAGAGAAACTACATGGACCTTCTTGTTTGTTTATCTTGATAAATTCATTATTGTACATACAGTATATTTCTCTGCGTTATGACATGCAACTTGTGTGTAGATTGTTGCTGCTGTGTGATAATACTAATTTGCAGATTAGTTGCATTGTTATGATTATTTCTAATAGAATACATATTTGTTTTTGAAATAGATAAAAGATACGCAAATGTAGCAGGCAGTGAGAGTATAAAGATCTTGTCATAATTTATTTTACATATTATACTGGCTTTCTGTTGCGCCAGGACAACCTTCACCCACATAAATTAAGTAGATCAATTGCAACATTACTTTTGTAGTAAACAGCTGATTTAATCTCATTTTGATTGGTTTTCTCTGCTCTGATGACGTCATATCAGGGTCCCCTGATTTGCTGGGAAATATCATTGAGAGTTCTCTCTTTCGGTGATGTCATCTCCTGCCTCTTTACTAATCGAAACGATTTTAACACGCACGTTTAATAACATAACAATTCTCAGAACCGACATCATTCATATGCTGCGATATGTGAAAAATGAAATCGCTATAAATAGTAGGCCGGATCCAGTTGACCAACTCTCTAATTGAGAATCAGTGACATGAGAAGCGCAATCATCTTCCAACAAACAAAATATGCATAGCAGGATAAGCTAAAAAGGGATATAATGTTGAATCATTTTGAAAAATTCTATACTTCAAAACTAAGCAGAAGTGTTTAAGTGCCTTATCAGTCAACATAACCAAGTTCATTGTCTCTATTGGTCGTAATATTCTCGAAGAAATTTCGACAATGTTCGAATATTCTTCGACGGTAGGGAATAAACATTATGATTCTTTGGTCACAATACAAGAATACATACCTGCCGCGCAGACATCGCTTTGACACGTGCCTCAGCTTCCATGACCTTGACTGAGGCGACATACCCCTTAAAGGTCATGGGGCCCTTGCTCCTTTCCTTGTATTTTCCGGAAAAGTTGCCTGGCTGGTCTCCTAACCTTTTTCTCCTGGTCGCATGGTTTCCAGACACCATTTCACAGCAGCATTGGTGGCATTAGTATACCTGACGGAAATCGAATATATTTGTCACCAACTCTACAGGAATATTACATAAGATTGTAAATAAAATCTGTTTGTTCGTGAGAGTAACGCCATTTATTTATTTGAAGTCAGAATTTCCCATGAAAAAGATACAAAGACGAAATTCATCAAATGGCTATAATTAAACTCCAGTTGGACCTTGAGCGTACATAAGCGGCCTCGTCGTCGCAATGTACTTGAATGTTCCTCATCTTATTAACTTCAAATTCATGTACAATACGGAGATAATAACCAAATTGCCCGATGAACATTTTCCCATACCTTGTTTGGTCCTAATTACACATTTCCGGAAGAATATCCGTGGCCTCGTTGTTTGCTTTCCGGGAGACTTTCAACCAGTAGGTCTATCGCTTTACAGCGTCACCTTCTTTAGCTTCTGTGTCGGATCGGACCAACTCTAATAATACTTTGCAATATTCCAGCTGCTTTATTTCGTCGCATCTTGGTCTGTCGTCTCCAACTTTTTTCGTTTGTCGTCGTTTCCTAAGAATAAGAAGTTATACTTGCATTTGGCCATGTCGACTTTTTCCTCGAAAGCCTTCATTTGTTACAAGGATTTATAAGTGAATGTTTTATATATATAATGTAGCTTCTAACAATTTTTATAACAGTTCGACTCTTTCAATAGAAATATTTGGCAGATTTGAACACGGCATACTGTGACATAGGTATACTCTATACTAACTTGCTGGAAAAGTCAGTCAGAAGTAAATCTTTTCGCGCTACAACAGTAAGCTAACTCTAATACATGTACACTAGTAACACCTTGCTTATTCACAACAACTTAACTCGATGCGGCCAGTGTAGAGACACATACCCCATCACCTATGCGCCCCAACACCCAAACAGAGGGAGCGTACATGTATCTACAAGGGATGTTTGTTTGTTTGTTTTTGATAATTAACGTCCTATCAACAGCTATGGTCATGTAAGGACGGCCTCCCATGCATGTGGTGTGCTGCGTGTATGTTGTGCGAGGTGCGTGTTTTTGGGAGACTGCGGTTATTATGTTGGTCTTCTTGTATAGTGGAAACCTGTGCCTTTTTATAGTGCTATATCACTGAAGCATGCCGCGAAGACACAAGCAACACATCCCACCCGGTCACATTATAGGCTGACAACGGGCGAACCAGTCGTCCCACTCCTGAATGCTGAGCGCTAAGCAGGAGCGGAAACTTACCACTTTTATAGACTTTGGTGTGTC
>SAYR01012262.1:605982-635076 GCA_004382745.1 Argopecten irradians irradians
TGTGTCTTCTTGTATAGTGGAACTGTTGCCCTTTTTATAGTGCTATATCACTGAAGCATGCCGCCGAAGACACCAAGCAACACATCCCACCCGGTCACATTATACTGACAACGGGCGAACCAGTCGTCCCACTCCCTGAATGCTGAGCGCTAAGCAGGAGCGGAAACTACCACTTTTATAGACTTTGGTGTGTCTCGGCCAGGGGACAGAACCCAGAGCCTTCCTCACAGGGGCGAACGCTCAACTCAAGGCCAAAAGAGAGGCGGTGCCAAGGGAGGCATTAGGAAAGATAAAGTCAGTGAGGAAGAAGAGAAAAGACAAGATCCTAAATTTAGTCGCCTTTTACGATCATGCAATAGGGGCAGCAGGTACAATTCTAACGCCCTACCTGCAGGACCTATCTACAAGGGAAGGAGAGGCGTTGTAAATGTTGGGTCAAAATAATGTTCACTCGCATCTTAATCATGTTTTACTTTGAAATAGAAAGTAAATGTAAATATAACAATTAAAGGATAATTAGATTGCATTTATTGGAGGTATAAATATCTCCAATAAATGCAATCTAACGATCCTTTGATTGTTAAATAAATCACATTCCAGAGGTACAGTACACACAGGAAAAAGACGTCAGCCTTTATCCTTTATAATTAAGTATATAACTAAGACTGAGACACGAACTCACTGTTTAAGTACATTCGTCGCAGTAAACCCGGAAGACAGCTCACTAAACATATCACACGATCCCTTATACTGATGGTTGACGATAGAAAACCAACAATATGATGTGACCCATGTATGGTCGAGATCCGCTTTATATACGTTGAAAAGGGCATGTAGTCGATTTGTAAAGGTGTTTGAAATGTTACCACTCGTCCTTCAATTCTTTTTGAACCGCGTTGGCTGAGGAGTTAAAAAAATACTAACCCTTCATTACGAGGTTGTTGTGACCCAATCGTTAAAGATGCTCCACCGCTGACAAATGGTATTTTTGGTATTCACTATCAAAAACAGGGGCAAACGACTTAGTATTTTTCTTCAGTTACAAAAGTTACTTACGTCACACGATTACCACCATTGAAAATTTTGAGCTTCTAATTTTACATTAAGTTAAAAATATGAAAAATAATTAATTGCATCCCGAAAAAAATCTGTGTCACTATATCCTATATGGAATGAAATACTGATTGCGTATGCACCACAGGCAAAATTTTATTATACTTTTGTGTTAATTAGACATATATAAACACGATTAAATACCAATTATTGTTCAAATGATGAATGCCATTTATGCTCTGTCGGAGGTGGAGCATCTTTAACATGTCTGATATTGTAACACTAGCCCACAACCCCTTGACTCCGGAGGCAGAATGTTTAGTGTCTGACATTCTACCACGACTAGCTTCAGACCTCCGCCACTATTGCGTCCACAGACCAGTCGAGTGGCAGGCCTTTCACTAACCCTCCGCCACCGCATGGGCAGGGGCACAGTGGAGGAGTGGTTTAGGTGTCTGACATTATTATACCACAATCATATCGGTACTTAGCACGGTATAGCAGCACCTTTGCCAAAATTTGACTCTCCATCATCACTTGGTCGTGGAGGTCGAGTGGTTAACACTAGCCTTCCACGTTCAAATGGTGCCATGGCGTTCATGAGGTTGTATTTGTTGTATATCCTTTCGACGGCCGGCAGGATTCGAACTTGACATCAATTTGATAGTAGGTTATTAACAAATGCCATCTTATGGAAAGCAGTTTGCATCTAGATTAACGGTTTGATGCCATTTTCACGATGAATAACAAACAGCACACACATACAAAAAGTAAAAAACAGTCACCGGAAGTCCCCTAAAGGTCACCACGCACGGGTCATGGAAGGCAGAAACCTGCGCGTGGGACTTGTTTTTTTTTTTTTTTTTTTTTTGAAATCGGTGCTATTTTTCCCCCTTCCTTTCCCCTTTCTCTTCTATTTTCTCTTACTTTGATATCTCTTCTATCGTTTAAGACCATCTGCATGTCTGTATCTTGATAATTAAGCTCACAACGACAGGTTTCCGGGCACACACTAAAATCCGGGTTTCAGACCTCAATTTTTGACTTATTTGGGCATGTTCAAAGGTGATTTGTGACGTCACTAATGCAATGACCGAATCGATATTGACATGCTATATAGGGATGAACATCTTCTTTTCAAAAAACTAGTATTTAGTTTTCAACGGTCTCAGTGGGGCTCCAGAAGGGTGCATGAAATGGGGCAAATGCATGATTACGCATAAATACGTTACGGCCGTCCAAAGGATATGTTATAGTAGTGCGTTCCGTATGTTATGATAGTGCGTTCCGTATGTACTGTCCAATCTGTAAAATGTATGATCCCATCCGGGTCTGGAGTCTTCCGAATACATGTGTGACATTCTCATCCATCAGAGTTACTTCCCTTCATTTCACTCTGTCAGTTGGTATAGCGATAGCTTGACAGCCGATGGGGGCCGAGAATGATGCGTGAAGATGGCGTTGAGTAGTTTATTTGTCAATTAGACAACACAACAGTATAGCACGGATAGGTATGCAATACAGCCTCAGGCGACATTTATCATGAGTACACCCTTAGGTATGAGAGAAACAATAATAATACATCTGTACGAGAGAAATAGTTTATACAACGTCTACATTTTCAGATAACACAGCGTTCAACACTTACCTGACATATTAAATGACATGTAGTGATTTCTCAAGTCTGTAACGTTGTGTTTGACCGACTAATGCCCGAGCTGATGTCTGTCACTGTACAAATGTACCTTGTAGAATAAGATGACGTGTACTATGAGACAAGGGTATCGCTGTGTGACATCAACATTAAGTGGTGTATTGGCGGTTGTACATATTAGTACTTACATGTACATGTAGGTTAAAGTTACATACTGATTGTACTAATCTATTGTGGATGATAATGGGATATGATAACGATCTATCTTCTTTTATTCCCTCGTTTTTTTCGCGTTGATGCGTATTCGTGAAAATACTTTTTGAACATTCTGTTTGAGCAAGACAACACGCTGTATCATCATAGGAAAATATCAAACAACTGGCAACTAGAAATTTTCAGTGGACAATTTAACAGGCTTTTCATTAAGAGGAATTGGGGTCAAGATAATTCATATTAACACTCTTGGCAGCCCTCATTTCAATGTGGTACATGTCTAATCTCAGGTATCTAGGCCTTTCAGAACTTGACATCAAGTAGTTGAAAGATTTTAGGAATTTTGGTCTCTAGGCCAAGGTCATTCATATTAACAACCCTGGTAGACATTTATATCAGGTGGGTTTTCTAGAACTTTAGAAGAAATGATTTGTAGATTTTAGGTTTTTTAGCCCCTGTGACCTTGAATATAGGTCAAGGTCAATCATGATGACAAACCTAGAAGCCATTTATGTCAGCATGCTACAGGCCTAATAATTAGACCTCTAGGACTTTCTAGAACTTTACAAGAAGTAATTAGAAGAGTTTAGGTTTTCTGGTCCCTGTGACCTTGAATATGGATCAAGGTCATTCATATAAACAAACTTGTTAGCCATTAATGTCAGCATTCTACAAGCCTAATATTAGGTCTCTGGGCTTTCTAGAACTTTAGAAGGTGTTTTTTTTTCGAGAAATTCTTCTTTTTATCTTTATTTCCATCAGGAAGTTGAAGTTTTACAGGAAAGTGTTATGCTAGTTATTTGCTCCATTTTTGATATTGCATAACATATCCACGACAGAAAGAAATTCGTCCAACCATTAACGAGATATTGACATAAGTTTAAAACAGGAAGTGGGGTCATAGCGGCCATATTGGATTTTCGACCAACATAAAAATGCTGCTGTCACACCTTCAACTGACGCCCTACCACATTGTGACACGTTCGTTGGCATATCTCTTACCATTTCGGAGATCCTTTGTATACAACTTTCTGTGCAGAATAATGATAAAAAACACAGAACAAAACCAATAAGTTTTTCATTCATAGGTAAAAAGCCCTAATTAAACTTTACACTTTCGATTCAAATATACTTTATTTCTAGATTTATATTGATTTAGAGTTAAAAAAATCGCAGATGTATGGAAGAATTGCATTCATGTATTTACAACAAACTTTATTCGCCGCAACTTGACGTTGTTTATGATGACCAATCGTCATCACGATCCGTCGCCATGCGCCGTCAGCCGTCCATAAAGTTTTCATTGGAACGACTGCTTATAAACCGAATGACTGATATTTGACCTGTAACATGCTGTGATAAAAGGCTACCGAGTTTATTAAAATTAATGACCTTGGCCTTCATTCAAGGTCGCAGGGGTAAAAAAGGTTTAACGATTTTAAACAACTTCTCGTAAAAACATGTAACTAAGAGGCCTAGATGCATGATATTGAGCCTGTGACATGCTGGGATGAAGGGCTACCAAGTTTGTTGAAAAGAATGACCTTGACCTTCATTAATGCTCACAGCTGTCATATATAGTAGAAACTTCCAACCACTGGAGAATTTCTAAAACACATACCTTTAATTGTTAGTTGATGTAAAAGTGAACACCTTCAGTCTATTTAATTGCTTTTGTAATGATGCAGGATTGTTTTGTCCTACGGTATACTTTATCATGGGCCTCTTGTTTTGCGTTGGAAAATAATAATTGCATGATCTATGACCTTTAGTAATCGACACCCACACATTCTGATAGGTTAGCATTAGTAAATCATGTTATGTACATGTATGTACCTGTCTTTTGATAGCAGTGTTATCAGTTGATTGCTTTGTAGTAGGTGTATTGTAGGCTCGGTTATATCAAAACGTGATGTTCTAGGCTCGGTTATAACAGGAACAAGGACATCAATCAGTCACAATCGGATCACCTCAGAGAAACTTCCGGCAATCTTTGTTATATCCATTGCACGATCGTAAAGGGCGAATTAATTCAGGATATTCTCTTGAAGTTTCCCTTATTAATTTGACTAACGTTTTCTTTCATACCACCTCACTTTTGACTTTCCTTTTAGCGTTCGCCACTGAGGACGTTTATTGTACCCTGGCAGAGACACACCACAGGGAACAGACATACTTTTATTCAATTGCTGTGTAAGATTGCGTTCAAACCAGTGTAAAATTAGTAAGACATTCCATTATCATGTCAATAAAAACACAACATTTTAAAATTTTCAAATTTAATATTTGATCGGGTAATTTTACATGTTACGTACAAATGTCCGGATTCCCAAACGGTCTATTGTTGGTTCTATCTGTTAGAAACATACCTGGCAACACTGACCGGGTGGCACGTATCGATCAACTTCGTCACACAATAGACTTGGACATATGACGTAAGTGCACGTGATTGTACCGGAGGTACATTTACACCCATCACACGTATCTCCTTCAATATCCGCGCCATCCGGGTATCTTATACCGTCTTTTATACATTCGCCTGTTTAAGAAGAAATAATTAACTTATAGAGAATATTGTTGGAAATCACATCAAACTGGACCAATGATTTTCTTATTCAATATAATTTCAGGTGGGCCTATAACGTTTCAATTGGGGCTGGTTGTTTCCCCGCTTACTTCTAGCACGAAGTAAGCGGAGAAAATACCAGCTAAATTTAATCAGATTGTAATTGGGAAAATACTACATTGCACCTTTCTTGAAACATTTTAGAGAGTTTGTCTTATTTGGGAAAATATTTGCACAAAATTTGGAAAACAGCAAAATTTCTGTAGGGGAAGGGACCTTTATTCGGGCCCAAATGTACCTAAAAAATCACTGTAGGCTATTGAAATGATGTATAGCGTATGGTATCTAAATGATACTTTCTTTACAGTGAGATCGCTAAATCACAAATACATAATTATGTCAATAGACACTATGATATATCTAATTATACTTAGATCACAAATAGTATTTAGGTATCTTAATGTTGATAAACATACATGTACACAAATAATTGTTAAGCTCTCAAAATATATTCGTAGTGCCTTTTGGATATTAATGTGAAATAAGTTAATAACCGTCTTCCCCTACATTAACAGTTTTATTGACCTACCAGGCATAGCTCTTAATAATGAAACTCCATCAGTTTCTATGGAAAAACACACCAGTAATGCGACAGCAAGCAAAACTGTAGAAAGATTCATCTGAAAATGGAGAAAAGAGGATTGATAAACTTACCAAAATGAAATTACGATGATGCAGAAAGTAATAGTTTTCTTTATATAAATAATATTTACGATTATATTTCCTCTTTCAAATAAAGTTTTGAAATAGAGATTTCACTATCGTGTATGAATTCATTGCGAGTTTTATTTTTATTGACGGTACCCTAAATTACAATGTAGATATATATATATATATATTAATACTTCCATGAATACTTTCACAAAGTAATTTACCAAAAATAAGTTGTTTTTCAATGTATTTTCTAAATGAGTAATACACAGATGAAAACATTACCTTCGTATGAGATGTGTATGTCCAATCGACTTGAATTTATGTTTCAGAATGTTGTCACCGTGTACAGTTTCTAATTTTATACGATATGTCCGTGGTCCGCTGACCAGCTGGTGATGGGGCGACATGCCTGATCAGGTCGTCTGTACTAATTGTTTCATTAATATCCACAGCAGCTGGGTGTGGCATCCACGTGTATATAACATATACGCTTATTTATGTTATCTAAAATGTCACCATTTAATATGCATTTCTAGTACCGGAAAACAGAACCCCGACATAATTCATTATAAAGTCCTACCGGATTGAACTGAAACTTTAAGCAAATGCAACAGACTTTGTTCCGTAGGCTACTCCTCCAAAGTAAAGTATTAAGAGTATGAGTGGCAGCTTGACTCCCTATGACATTTGGATATTAACCGCAATAACATGTATGTAGTTGAAATTGAAATACGACTGCATTCATTGGTAGGGTGTAACCACAGGGACCTGGCACGATTTTTTTAAACTAACATTATACATATATATATATATATATATATATTATAGATACTATAATATATATGTATACTGTTGGTTAAAAATTTTCGTGCCAGGTCCCTGTGGGTGTAACCATAGTCGTACAAAACAAATTTTATGTCACCTTATCGAGAAGCATACATTTGCACAAATACACGTTAAATAGGGTTTAGTTTACTATGTTTATTTCTGTTCACACGTATCATAGCCAGTGCCACATAAGTTTAACAGAAAAACCACCGACCTGCGGTCAGCACAGGACCTGATACTTCCTTACAGTTTACCAATACCTGGACCAATGCTAGTGTGCATGGATCGATTAAAATGAGCACATATAGGGGAGATTAGTGTCGTACCTACGCCCAAGATTAATCCACGGACAACAGAATGGGTCAAACGATATTGTGATTTAGTTGATGATCAGACCTTTCAATTATTTGGACTTAATAGTGTACTTTGAATAATGAGCTATTTCTACCCGGCAATATGCACAACTTATATCCTATAAATAGTTCTTGTTCTCATTAATTATTTCACAAGTGGGAAGCTATCCCAAGTTTGGATGTTTAGCATATTATAAGCTATGTCCTTATCACGTGTATAACGATTATCATTATTCTGATCAGAGTGCACTCTAAACATATGAACTGTTGGTCAGCGATGTCCGAAAATGGAAATGCGCCAATATTATTCTGTTTCAAGTCTCCCAATGTACATGTACATGTCACTGATAATTGTCCGAAAAAAGGATAAAGAAAATAGGTAAACATATGTGAAATAACCCGGAAACAAATCTCCATGTCCAATGGAATTACATTCTAAGATACATGTATAGTTCTGTTGGTATGTCTTGAGCACTGATTATGGTCAGTCACTAGATAATATCTCAAAATATCAAACAAAAATGTCTAAGCCAACATTTCTTTCATACAAATTTAATTTATCGTGAGCGGTATCATTTAAACAATCACAAATGTGTCTCTAAGATAAAGCATTATACAGTTGGTGAGTAAGTCATCATTGCGTACAACATTTAATGTCCCGTTAACTTTCTTTCCCGGCTACTAACTTCCGCAATCTTGGCCGTTTGAATACGGACCCTTTCATTCGAGGAAAATCGAATAAATTTACTTTTCTATACAAGTTGGACGAATATTTATTCGAGGAAATAAATTTTCGCGAATTAAATTTGATCACGAAATTAATGAAAATCAGTTGCACACGAAAGAAAGTTGGTTTATAGCGCGCGGTTTCAGTTTAAATGTGAAACAAAAACATGTTAACACTTGTTTAAAATAATCATATAAATCGTCTAAGTGTATTCACATTAATCTGACTTACATGAGTTGAACATTAATATGCAAACATTTTACAAATACAATTTACAAAGCCCTAGCTGAGTTATGCCTCTCCACCTCGCTCGATACAAGTTTCGTTTAGACCCTAAATGTTCCCATATTAGGTCACTAACAAACTGTGCAACTAATATATTAAGACAAGAATATGTATTGTTATATTGGTTTAAATGACGACACGCGTGACATTTTCCAAGACCATTCGTATAAGGTTTGTAAAATCGTTCTTTGCCCGTCATCGGCAACAAAGATGACTGCCAAAACGAGCGTCACGCAGATGACATTCAGTGCTTTTTCATTTTGACATGTATATCGTTACGCTAATGCTAATGTAGTAGATACGGAAGAATATTGAGTCGCTCGACTACGCATCGCCCAACACAGGTTTCTTTCAGACCCAATATTAATCATTTTAATCTTATTTTGTTTTACAGAACAGTGTGAGTATGTCCTGTTAACAGCTGGATACAGGAAAACTACAAGTAAAGGTAATGACATATATCGAATATATGATAACTGCACCACAGTTTCACCACTTATACACAGCAACTCCGTTGTCAAAAACACAGTAAACTGTCCTGAAATATATATACCCTCAATCTGTTGATGTTTTACACAATACTAGCGGTAATCACATACTTTGGTATAACGATCACAAAGGGATACGAAAAGTGACACCGGAAGTGACATAGTAGTCGTGCTAGAAGTCATGAAATATATATTTGACTTTGCTATAATTGTGTGGTTCTCAGTGAGAAACCAAATGCACAACAGACGAGAACTATTACCACAGATGGTTCGTACACAACTGCACCTTGAACAGCTGCTTTGGCTTCAACACTAAAATCCATGTAGCCCTTTTCACCTATATCAGTCCTCAACACAAAATAGTTCCATTTCGTATTGTTCTGTAAAGAAATAAATCCGAGTGGCCTGCTTGTAAACCACATTTTTCTCTCCTCGTCTATAGCTAAAGATGGTATCCAACTGATCATTTCTTCATCTTTGACAACTACTGATTGCGATGCATATGTTACGTTGCTAGGCAACGGTAGATTGACATCTACAGTGTCTGCTAAAGACCACTTGTAAACCGTAGTTAGACCGCTAAAGAAAAGGTTATTTGGCTGACTACAGTACATGCCCTCGCCGAGTGAAACTTTATTTCCAACTTTTTTAACATTAAATGCAAAAAATACACTGTCGTGCTTGAAATCTCGTAACACGGAAGTTGGGATTCTGTACATGCGCTGTCCCGCCAGTGCAGTGTAATATACAAACTTGAAATCTGGTGACATGGATATACCTCGTATACCTAGATATCGTATTGACTCTGTCTTATTATGAACCGTTACATTTGAAAATCCAGATTCCGGGTTCATGGATGGATGAACGAACGAGTACGAGTAGTTCATATTGTGATCATAGACAATTAATTTCCAGTCATACGTGTCGGTTATATAAGCATGCGTGACTACACCTTCGGTAAAATCTAAAACCATGTCCGTTAGATAAAAATTACCATACCCCACCACAAGTCCGGGGAACACGTGCGTGTGTATTATCATATTGTTCATCAAATCTAAAATGACGAGTTTGGCGGGACATCTCTTCTGACCTTCCGGTCTGACGGAGACTTCTGGGTAATATCCAGTATCAACTATCCACATCCATCCCGTATTGGGATCAATTTCAAAAGCATTCACAAACTGCAAATGATCACATGTGGCGCCTTGGTTTATTTCCCAATTAGGAAACGGACGAAGAAGTGGTGAATTTGTGCTATTTTGGTCCACTATGATGTTCAATGACGATGGGACGCCTTTGCGCAGACGTGGTACAGTGACGTAAACACTTCCGTTAAATACTCTTACATTTCCTAACCGGTTATTATCCGGTATGTACGAACCATTTTCTATATATTGACGTCTGGTTTCCGTATCCGGCCATTCATAGTCCAATAACTGCCACTGGTATATGACTTCGTGGTCAAGACTAGCGCATAGATTTAAACTTAAGAATACACAAAAAGCACAGCACATAAAATTCAACTCCATGTTGAAGAAGATATTGGTATAGGTCACCTAAAGTCTAAAAATGTATATGTTTTATCTTACGGACGACAACTCTTGTTTATATCCCAGATACATAATCACAACAAGGGTTCACAGTAATCCATTCCCATACATCCTTAATAGAAAGCTTAACAGTCTGTAAACAATGAATCAGGTTACGTATTGTAAAATGTGGTTCTCGGGTTTCCGGAACAACAACATACGATGTATATTACACTTCTTTCTAGCGTGTCCAGAGCCTAAAAACCGAGATGAAATGAACACACAAGATATTATATATGAGGCACACACCTGACCACAAACTCCTTCTCAAGTCTTACTCAACGAGTAACATCCAGATTCACTGTATGAGAGAATAAGTTTTAAGCACATACTAGCATAGCATATACCGAGGCATCAATACTACATTTTAAATCACTTCAAAGTGAAATCTCCCATATATTGGGGTTTAAACCGACAGGTCGGCTCGTTCAATATTTCTGATGAGTACGTAAGATTTCGTGACAACACGCAGGTATTATTTTCGTTCTCCTCATAAGTCTCTACCCAAACATGAGAGTGTGCGTATGTACTAATGATTCTAAGTCCTTCGTGCCGAGGTGCCCAGGCAGAAGTAATACTAATTGTAAGTGTCTCTCCACTTCACCCAGTACACAAACACCCGCGACATCTTCAAGTGGTACCTGTTAGTGTTCATGTTTTAATATAATGGAGTAAACCTTCTGAACGACGAAATCTATTTAATAGACACAACAATGAAAAGCTGAACAGGTATTTGTTGAAAATGTACAAAAGGGTTTCTGTTGAAGAATCTTTTTGTCAATAAAGATAATCCGTGTAAAGCATCTATGTTATTTCAATGATACTTTAACACACTGAACGTTGAAAGTGTTTGATGAAAACTCTCAGTGTCTGATATTTTGTTGAGTATGTTCATCTTTGATGCACTTCCATTTAAAATTGATTTCTTAACTCTGGTTACCGTCTGCGATTTTAACAATCCTTGAGTTTTTTTTGGCGTCAATAATAATCCTTATTGCATGTTATATGAAATGAACAATTAAAAAAATGATCCAAACTCAAGGTACTAATGGTTCCAAACAACACCTCCCGGATTAAAAAAACAGTCACTTGCAAAACATCGCAGAAAAAAACATTGTTCGTAGAGTCCATGAGTTACAGTGAGTTAGGCTACTGTACATGCGTATGGACGGGCTTCATCCGACAAAAGCATTTGAACACAAACGATTTTCACCTTAAGAAGACAGTTTTGTCGGTTCTTAAAGTTATATCGCTTTTCAGATATCCGGTCTGTCCGTTGTTTTCAATGTGTGCTAACCATCGAATATACACACATTATACTAAAGGTTCTTTCCAGATGAAGGTCACACAAGTCACGAACGACACACAGAGGCGGTTTTATCCAAATAAATTGCATAAATATTTTGAGTAAGTGAAAAATCTCCCCCATAAAAATTCCTACATGTTTAAGATATCCGTAAGACCATTCATTTACCTGTATCACGCTGTCTATTGAGTCATTAGTCACGATAGATCAGACAAGGATCGTCTATTGAAGGCTTTCACCAACAAATAGCTCCATTTTATTTATCAAACTGCTGCCTGAGCATGCCCTTGCCTGTCCCACTCTATGACACATCCACCCTTGTGATACACCTTTGTGTTTGTAATCTACATCAGGATCAGGTAAAAACCCTGGTAAGCAATTTAAATATCTCGAGCGAAAATAATTCCTCATCTCTAGTGGGCAAGTGAGTGTGTGATGTAAACATGGGTCAGAAGTTAAATTAAATTTAAAGTTCAGAGAATGACTGTACATATTAAATATACGATCCATTGCGTCAGTTTCACGGGGAAATACTATGGAATATGAAAGTACTATACACAGAGGAACCCTAAGACGCATTATATGATGCATGTATTCGGTAAATTGTTCGAGTTTTTGACTTGTTTTATGAATAAATATGATAATCTAAATGAACGATTTTCAGTATAATACGCAGAGCTTGACACAAAATATATACATGTACAAACGTAGATTTAACTCTTTATATACAAGCAAATGTTACAGTAAAACACTTTTAGATGTTTGTGGAGTCCAGATAAAAATTATACTCTATATGGCTTACTATACACCATGTAGAATATGATTTTACATATGATTTTTTATCTACACTTCTATTATAAAACATCTTAAAATGGACACTCCAGAGGGTCCAATTATATATGTATATTGCAACCAATTCTGAGATCCATGTATGATCCACCAACTAGAAATTCTATATTACATGTTACTGTACACATTTGCATTAAGTCGTAAGGATTTACATATGTGGCATTCACAATGCTTGGCCACCATGATTATTTACTGTAACAGTATATACATGTATCAATACTGAGTAGTTGGGCCTACCTTAAATGGTAAAGAGCATTCGCTAAACTGACATCCTTTCGTGTTCCTTGATGAAAATGTAATATTGCCAGTTTTATTGAATTTCAATCAAGCGCTTATAGTGTTTTGTTTGTGAATGAATAGAACGCATGAAATTCTTAAGAAAAACAAATTAAGAACTGGTATCGCCGGAAGTAGAAATAATGTTATAAAAAGCGAAATAAAATCCTTGGATTCCGATCAGCTTGAGTTTAGCATTCATTTGCGTCAAGTCTAAGCACATGATGCTATTTATCAAAATGAATGCTAGAATATAATCATTGAACGAACTACTGTAATATGAAATAATGCATTGATAAATGAAGATGTCGACCAACATCGGAAGCTCAAGCCAAGGCGGTCGATGAATCAAATCATCTTTACAAGCCGAAGACAGATACAGCCACACCGAAAACGAGGCAGACCAATGATGACGTAAGGTCGGCTGACCCTTGCGTCGGAGGGATTAGAGTCAATCCAGTGATGTTCAGATAGCTGGAGTCGTCCACAAACGTACGCCAAACATAAAAGTTCCATGAGCCGTCTTCTGTGGAGTTACCAAAAAATGTATGGAGGTTATTGGAAGTGAACCAAAGGTATCCATTCTCGTCCATTCCCAGAGAATCAACCCATTCCATCCGGGGATCATTTGAGACGACCGTTTGGGTAACCATCTCTACTTTGGATGAATCTTTTCCCTGGGTTTCCATGTCAACCGAAACCGGCCATTTGTAAACGGCATTCCTGCCAAGTGTTGAGAAATACAAGTTGTGTTCCTTTCCGTAGTACATTCCGTCACCTTGACTGACTTTATCACCGACTTTACGTACAGACCGACTGAAATCTTCGTCTGTCGCGAAGCTATCGCGCAGAACGGAAGTCGACACCTGGTACAAATTCAGGCCAGCGACGGAGGAATAGTAGACATACCGGAAGTCAGAAGATATGGCGATTCCGTTGATACCAAGAGGATTTACTGAAGTACTGCTGTTGGAAATTGTCACTCTTGCATAATCTGGATTCGGTTGCATGGAATCGTGAGCGAAAATGTAAGCTTTGTCCAACTTCCGGTCGTAAGCGACCAACTTTTGCCCAAGAGTGTCGGATATGTATGCATATCGCGCCGTTCCATCTGCACCGTAATCCAGAACGATATCATTCAGATAAAACATCCCAACGCCGACCTTTGTCTGGTCAAATGTATACCGATGAACTTCTACGTTCCTATTTATGTCATAAATGACCAGTTTTGGTGGACAACGGTCAATTGGTGCAACGTCAACTGGGCCGACAGCGACCAAACCAGTGTCTAAAATCCACATGAAGCCAGTATTTGGGTCGATTTCCATGCTCTGAACAAGATATAGGGCGTCGCAATCGTCCTTCCGGTGCATATACCAATTCGGATACGGACGAAGGATAGGCGAATCACTTCCATTGTTGTGAACGACCGTGAGAGTTGCTGGGATACCTTTCTTGAGCTTCGGTATGGTTAAATAGACCGTTTCGTTGTAGACTTTTATTCCGTTTATAGCATTGTTCTCCGGGATGTAATCTTCGTCTGTGATGTACTGTTGTTTCATGGTGTCATTCGGCCAGTCAAACTCCAATGTCACCCACTTATACACCAACATCGGTCTGGTGCCTTCGTCCATTTTCACGGAAGACAAGCACGTGATCATGAACATGAACGTTGAAAACACCATTGTCAATGCGGACATTGCAAATTAGTCACAATTACAAAACAGAGTGTTCTGATGCGTTTCTTTGTTTAAGAAAGTGGGCTTCCAGTGAGTTTTCACAAGCGTACGTTCCAGTGATTTCTTTGGCGCTTTCCGAAAGTATATGTATTTAAAGTTTAATCCAAGGTGTTCGTTCTAATGTGCGTTAGGTATCTGTTCTTAAACAAAACTAGCATCCAAGCATCCGATAAATGATTGGTGTTTTCTAATATACTACACGATACCGCTTATTTTCTACACTTATGAGTGAGGTATTCGTAATACGTTAATGTCTGACTCCTTTGTATAAGTACGCTACACGGCATGAATGTGCATGTACACTTTCTCTCATTCCATTATCTTTATAGGCGTTCGCATATGTATAATACAGTCGTAAAACACATGCCTTTCTGTGGCTTCATCCGGAAATGTTTGTTTACAATCACACAAAAATGTGAAGCGTCACCCAAACAATTGTTGACCGACTTTTACTCTGACTTACATGTACTTAAAATAACTCGGTTTCCGGATCAGTTATCATCCACAAAAAGGTCCTCGTCAAAGAATACAATATCCCAAACATTAGGCCTACTAGACACGAGAATGAAATTCCATTAGGCCAAAAAATAGGTCTGTTTAGGGTTACATTGGCAAAAAGATAGGGTCGGTAGGTAGGGATTTTTTTTCGGTGTCTTTCACTCTAAAGTAATGGCCGAAATTGGAGTCCGGACTTTAAAAAAAATCGTAGAAAAGTGGAAAAAGTATGGGTCGGGGGAAAAAATAGGGTCGTCGGGTTCACCTGAACAGACATTTTTTTTTAACTTACCTTCTCCATTCCTCAAAATCATCCTTTACACGCGATTCATTTATGTTTAGTGTCAGGTAAAAAGGAATGTTGAAATAGATCAAAGGGAATGCTATAATAGATTACTTTCAATTTTGGTATTATTGTGAAAAAAATGAAACTATGTGAATTAAAAATAGGATTTAGCATTGATGGCACAGGAAGAGGTTATCTTTGTTCAATGAAACCAGAGGAGGGAATGGTACATGTATATAAAAAGTTATAGAGGAGGGATAGGGGGGGAGGGGGTTGAGAGAGGGGGGTACTAGGGATGCACATGTTGGAAGAGATAGGGAATGGAGAGGAGAGAGGGTGCACGTGGGGGAAGGAATAATGCGACTTTAATAAAATTCATTGTGTTATTGTATTATATTGAGTAGGGGAGGAATGAAGGAGAAGATCTAGAGGGGTGGGATAAGCAGTGGATGAGAGGGAGGGAGTGAAGAGGAGAGAGATGTGGGGAGAGGACTGTACACAGCTGTGGTCATGAACTTACGAAGCCGTTTAACATGTGTTTCATATTTTTGTATAATTTTGAGACAGACAAAATGCTAATATTAACGTTATTTCGCTTCAAGGGAGACAACTCGACTAATGAACATGTATCACAGTCCATAATTTTGTATGTTAAGTTTTGTTGATTACTGTTTAGAAAATAATAACGTCATTGTGTCCTACCCTGGGCCGTTTTCGTTTATTCGGAACAACCGGTCACACTGTATTTATAACCGATAACGGCTCTGATTTGGAATATATCCGGAATGTTCAAGTTGGTCCGGACACGGCTCAATGCTTAGAGTGATCGATGTAAACATTTTACTTCCTGTTTTAGTTTTGTTTGTTGTGCAATTTAGATATTGCACCTGCAACCGACCTTCCACGAAGGACGACAGATGATTGGTTCACTAAGATAATACTTACAACATGTTGTGTGTATGTGCATATATTCGGTAAGTATATTTTAATTATAGACCACATGACGGTACTGATAAGAGATGTTTTACCTGGTGAAAATATGCAATGAAAATAGGTCATCTCGCTTTAATGTCGTTAGCTATTTCCTTGTATTGGTAAACTAATCTTTGGTGTCTGTTTAAGTGTCTGTTGTTGTTTGTCTGCTTATTGAATCAACTACCGATGGAGCATTATATAACTGTTTGTCTTTATGTATGGGTATTACATGTATGTGATTATTTTTTTTTTCACTAATTGACCTAATCAAATCAAGATTAAATAAACGTAATACTGACCATTATTTAAAGTCATTATAACCAAATAAAAATTATCTTGCAATTGTGTTCATTTCATATGAGATTTTATTAATTGTCTCGAAAGGTTTAATTGTCGCTCTCCAATAGGGCTTGCGAAAATCATAACTCAATAGACTCGTGTCTGAAATATCTCATAGAACACTCATTTAATAAGATCCTATTGCCTTTTTCATGTAGAAGAACAGGGAAAATACACATTCCTGTCGAGTGCCCCGACCAGGAATCGAACCCGGGTCTCCGGCGTGGAAATCTACGGCTCTACCGACTGAGCCAAAGAAGCATGCTCCGTCAGCTGAGTGACAGAGACCGTATTTAACACTATTTACATGTCACACCGACCCGCTCCTTTTACACTACTCCCCCAGTTTTTCTTGAGATTTCCTAAATCTCAACCCGAGACTCTTTAACCACCTACCATGGGTTATTTAGTTGGGCGCCAATGTAACAGGGTGCAGGATTTACAATAAATTTAATACCTGCCTCTGCCAGGGATCGAACTCGGGACCTCTGGATTACTAGTCTGACGCTCAACCGATCGAGCTAAAGAGAAGTTCTCTCTAGCCGAGCGATATATTGCGGCTAGTATTGACCAGGGTTACATACTCCCCCTCCAGGAATGAACTCATCCGCGAGTTTCCAGGGGTCACAACGATTCCTTCGCAGGTATCGTGAAGTATCATTCCCGAGGCCCCACGTTGGGTGCCAATGTAGAAGAACAGGGAAAATACACATTCCTGTCGAGTGCCCCGACCAGGAATCGAACCCGGGTCTCCGGCGTGGAAATCTACGGCTCTACCGACTGAGCCAAAGAAGCATGCTCCGTCAGCTGAGTGACAGAGACCGTATTTAACACTATTTACAAGTCACACCGACCCGCTCCTTTTACATTCATATGCAGAAATATGTTTCTGATAAATGCTTATTTAACTTAATGAATTTTTAAAAAAGAAAGTTTTATTTTCATGATCATATTACATTATCTGAAATGATCATCATTAATATACATGTAACAGGAGAGGAGGAAATTTAGCGGCGCGGCGGGATTCCAACCCAGGACCCGCCGAACACTAGCCGAGTGCTCTACCGACTGAGCTACCTGGTCATCGATGATCGACCCAGTCCGATCCTTCTATACTCCTCCCTCCTTTCTCGAAGTCTTCCCCCTCGAACATACGAGACCCTTCCAAACACCACCACCGTGGGTTATATAGTTGGACGCAATTTTGTAAGAGGAGAGGAGAAAATGTAGCAGCCAGACTGGGATTCGAACCCGGGACCCTCAGAACACTAGCCGAGTGCTCAACTGACTGAGCTACCAGCTGGTCATCAATGATTGACCCAATCCAATCCCGCTACATACAAATAAAAGTTTTTAACATTGTGTAATGGGATTGGACTGGGTCAATCATCAGTGACCATGCAGGTAGCTCAGTCAATCAGCAGAGCATTCAACTAATGTTGTGAGGTCAAATGTTAAACATGAGAAAGTAACTATGAAATATCTATTTATAAAGATGGCTTAAAAATTGAACTGGTTATACCATATACCTGTTTATATCAAAGTGGGAATTTGTAAATCAGTCTTCTTGATTTGTAACCTAAGTTCTCCTGTATAGTACAGTGTACCTCACAATTAGTTAATTATTGTGCTTTTACCAGAACATTAACCAAAGAAATAAGTGATATAGCAACAAACAATTGTTGTGTACTGTACACACTTTATATTTATATATGGAAATTTGCAGTCTATTTTTAGTAGATAATTTTTCAATATTAGGTAATAATCTATTTATATATTGCATAATTTTGACTGCAGTATATTGACCTCTTTCATTATAAGTACATAATTCACATTTGTCCTGTTTTCACTAAATGCAATGATATTCTAATAGTTTGAGAGAAGATACCATATACAGGGTGTTACGTTGATCTTTATTTTTATGCCAGTGAATTATATAGATAATAATAATGTGTACACTTAATGACATAAACAGTACATAATCTTGCACTAAAAATAAATAATCAATATTGGGAATTATTACCAGTATATAAGTCCATGTTTCAAAAGGAGCAAGAGTTATCTCCCTTGTCACATTCTGAGTATATATTTAGTATATATATTTCTTGGAATTTTGTGGCGGCCATTAATAGAATCATGTGACTTGATTTGATTTATAAGGAAGGAAGGAAGTACATTTCTTGTGGAAGTAGGATTGTAACAAGAATTTTATTTTGAGGTAAAAGAATTGTGCAGTGTTTTAGAACTGCATGGTATAAATTGATTAGTACATTTGTAATTAAAATATAATAGGTTACATTTTGGACTCATATTTATGCATAATTTTATTTGACTTAAATCTAATTATCAAAAATTGTGTGGTTTTTCAGTGAAACAGAATCAGTCAGGATGAATTATGAAATAGGATGATTTATACTGCTGGAGTTCAAGACCCTTAGGTAGCATATCCTGTAAGTACATGTTTGAGTGTTTTGTACATATCTTGTATTCAATACAGTAAAAAGTTTATCTGATTTTCAATTACCTGAGACCTATTCCAATTTGCAATTTGACTTCAACACCACTGAAAAGAATTCATTGAAATTTTCCAGAAACTTTCCTTTGCAAAAGGTGAACCAAAATTGTTCATTATAGGATCCTACCCTCCAGGGGCCTGAGGCCCGCAACAGGACCAAAAGGGCTCAAATGCACTGAAATTTCGAAATTTCAAAGCAAAATAGTCAGATTTGTGAAATTCTTAAATTGACTTGTTTTTAACAACTAAAAAGACAAGGATTATGATTCTAGGCCAATTACATTAAAAGGATATCATTTTTGTTCAATAAATGGCCATGCTTTCCTTCAAGGTCACACCAAATTATAAATGAATAAGTTTGATTAGTTTAATATCCTATGAACTGCCAGGCCCGGGTCATGTAAGGAGATGCCTGGTTTGATGGTGGAGGAAAGCAGGAGTACCTGGAGAAAATCATCGACCAGCGGTCAGTACCTGGCAACTGCCTGACATGGGATTCAAACTCGCGACCCAAGGGTGGAGGGCTTGTGGTAATCTTCGGTAATTTACCCCATTTGCTGCGATTTATTCAGAAATCTGAAAACAAGATGGCTGACAGTCAGTCACCTTGGGCTTTAAAGATTAAGTTTGTTGTGGCTTTTTCTCAGATTATATCAAAGGTGTCTTTTTCAGATTTCATAGGTAGGTTTTTTTCTTCGTTTCTAGTTACTTATACTGCTATTTTGGAACACTGTAATGAAAACAAGGCTGACAGCTGCTATAGCTAGGAAGCCATTTTTGACTCTGACAATCAAATTTTGGTATTTTTTCTATTTCTCAGAAGGTGCTGATGGCATCAATCTCAAATTCCATATTTATAGTTTCTTCCTGGTTTCTACATTTAAAGATATCATTTTGTGACTGATAGAATAGAATAGCAGAATGGCAGATATCCAATTGGAATAATCCAAATTAGTCATTAGCTTAATATTCCTATGTTATCTATTGCTTCAATGAGAACAGGAAAGAAAATAAAGGCCAACTGAAATCTGTCTTTGATTTTGACTGATAAAGATCTTTCAGTATGTGGCACTAATACCTTTCTGGAATATCTTGTTCCTTCTGGTTCTATACATGTATTGATTGCATGTATTGATAAACAGAAAATATCCCACTTGGTTGATGTACAAAAAGATATTATTGTAGATCAACAATTCGAAATAAGTGTCTCTTTCAAAGCTTCAAATATTTATATATAGATTTTACTCATTGTTTACTTCTGATAAGGGAAATATAATGAAAGGTAGGATTTTTAGGTCACCTGAGACAAAGTCTCAAGTGACCTATATATATTCTAATCGCCTTTTGTCTGTCGTCGTGTGTCGTCCATCGTATGTCCGTAAACGATTTACATTTTCGACTTCTTCTCCAAAACTGTTGAAGCAATTTCAATGAAATTTTGCAAAAACCTTCTAAGGCATAACGCCAATGAATATTGTGAATTATATGGTCCCCACCCTCCAGGGGGCTGTGGGAGGGGCTGAAAGGGGTAAAGTTGAGTAAAATTTCAAAAATCTTCTTCTCTACTCACAGATGTGGTAGAATCAAATACTCTTCATAGATAGAAAGATCTTAATGTCCTTTACAAAAATTGTGAATTATATGACCCTGGGGTCTCTAGTTTCCCCCTGGGGAGGAGGTTAAGTTTACTATAGTTTATTGGGAAAACACATTTTTGAGCATTATTTGGTCATTTGTAATAGAAAATGAGTCAAATGTTGTCAGAATTATCAGTATGAGATGGCCATTTAATCCTATTAACAAATCTCTATGACTGACCCCCAGGGGCCTTACGGGCGGGGTCAAATAGGCTAAAACTTGAAAAATCTTCTTCTGAAATTCTGGAAATGGTAGAATCAAATACTTTTCATAGATAGAAAGGTCTTAAGGTCCTTTACAAAAATTGTGAATTATATGACCCTGGGGTCTCACATTTCCCCCTGGGGAGGAGGTTAAGTTTACTATAGTTTATATTGGGAAAACGCATTTTTGAGCATTATTTGGTCATTTGTAATAGGAAATGAGTCAAATATTGTCAGAATTATCCCTATGAAATGGCCATTTAATCCTATTAACAAATTTTCTATGACTGACCCCCAGGGGCCTTAGGGGTGGGGTCAAAAGGGGTCAAATAGGCTAAAACTTCAAAAATCTTCTTCTGAAATTCTGGAAATGGTAGAATCAAATACTTTTCATAGACAGAAAGGTCTTAAGGTCCTTTACAAAAATTGTGAATTATATGACCCTGGGGTCTCACATTTCCCCCTGGGGAGGAGGTCAAATTTACTATAGTTTATACAGGGAAAACACATTTATGAGCATTTTTTGCTCAATTTTCATTGGAAACGAGTCAAACTTGGTTAGAATTATTAGCCTGAGATAGCATTTTAAATCATATCCATATTGGTCCAGGGCGACCCCCTGGGGGCAGAGGGGCGGGGCCAAAAAAGGTCAAACAGGCTAAAACTTCAAAAATATTCTTCTAAAATTCTGGAAATGGTAGAATCAAATACACTTTATAGATGAAAAGGTCTTAAAGTGTGTTTTATAAAATTTGTAAATTATATGACCCTGGGGTCTCACGTTTTCCCTTGCGGAGGGGGTCAAGTTTACTATAGTTTATATAGGAAAAACACATTATTTAGCATTTTTATGCTCAATTTTCATTGGAAATGAGTCCAACTTGGTAAGAATTATTAGCCTGAGATAGCATTTTAATATCATATCCATATTGGTCCTTGCCGACCCCCTGGGGGCAGAGGGGCAGGGCTAAAAAAGGGTCAAATAGGCTAAAACTTAAAAAATCTTCTAAAATTCAGGAAATAGTAGAATCAAATTATTATAGATGGAAAGGTCTTCAGGTGTTTTATAAAAATTGTGAATTATATGACCTTGGGGTCTCACGTATCCCCTGGGGAGGGGTCAAGTTTAGTTTAGTTTATATAGGAAAAACATATTTGTGAACATTATTTGCCCAATTTTCATAGGAAAGAAGTCAAACTTGATTAGAATTATTAGCCTGAGATATAGCATTTTAACATCCATATCAGTCTTCGATGACCCCTTGGGGTCCAGCCTCCTGGGGGACCAGCCCTCTGGGGGACCAGAGGGGCAGGACCAAACAGTGTCAAAATGGTCAAAAAAGGATTTCAAAAAATACTTCTAAGTTCACAGGTTTGATGGAAGCAAATACTCTTCATAGTCTAAAAAGTCAAATTTATAAATCACTGACTAACTTCAAGGCCCAGCATATAGTGTTTATGTCTTTAATTTGTTTCATTATTTGTTTCATTATATATTCTAACTCAGGTGACTATTAAGGCCCATGGGCCTCTTGTTGGTTTAAGATTGAACCCTCTAGGGACTAAAATTACACCATGTAATCTATATCTTGATTTATCTGTTGGATATTGTCCAATATGTGTTTGTACTATTTTTCAAAGTTCTTTATGTTAAACAGGTAATTTTTAGCTCACCTGGCCCGAAGGGCCGGTGAGCTTATGTCATGGCGCGGCGTCCGTCGTCTGTCCTTCCGTCGTCCGTCCGTCCGTCCGTCCGTCCGTCCGTCCGTCCATCGTCCATCCGTCTGTACGTCAACATTTCCTTTAAATCGCTACTAGTCATAGAGTTCTGCTTGGATTGTAACCAAATTTGGCCATAAACATCCTTGAGGGAGGGGGAACAGATTTTGTATAAATTTTGGCTCTGACCCCCCCAGGGGCAGGAGGGGCGGGGCCCAATAGGGGAAATAGAGGTAAATCCTATAAATCGCTACTTGTCCTAAAGTTCTCATGGATTGTAACCAAATTTGGCCACAAAAATCCTTGGGGGAGGGGGAACAGAACTTGTATAAATTTTTGGCTCTGACCCCTCCCGGGGGCAGGAGGGGCGGGGCCCAATAGGGGAAATAGAGGTAAATCCTTTAAATTGCTACTTGGTCTAGAGTTCTGCATGGATTGTAACCAAATTTGGCCACAAACATCCTTGGGGGAGGGGAAAAGAACTTGTATAAATTTTGGCTCTGATCCCCCAGAGACAGGAGGGGCGGGGCCCAATAAGGGAAATAGAGGTAAATCCTTTAAATTGCTACTAGTCATAGAGTTCTGAATGGAATGTAACCAAATTTGGCCACAAACATCCTGGGGGGGAAGGGGAACAGAAATTGTATGAAGTTTGGCTCGGGTCCCCCGGGGGCAGGAGGGGCGGGGCCCAATAGGGGAAATAGAAGTAAATCCTTTAAATAGCAACTAGTCATAGAGTTCTGCATGGAATGTAACCAAATTTCGCCAGAAATATCCTTTGGAGAATAAGAACTGAGTTTGTATAAATTTTGGCTCTGGTCCCAGGGGGCAGGAGGGGCGGGGCCCAATAGGGGAATTATAGGGTAATGCTATAAATAGATACTTGTCCAAGAGTTCTTCATGGATTGTAACCAAATTTGGCCACAAACATCCTTTTTGGAAGGGGAACAGAACTTGTATAAATTTTGGCTCTGGCCCCCCAGGGGCAGGACGTATGGGGCCCAATAGGAGAAATAGAGGTAAATCCTATAAATCGCTACTTGTCCTAGAGTTTTGCTTGGATTGTGACCAAATTTGGCCATAAACATCCTTGGGGGAAGGGGAACAGAACGCGTATAAATTTTGGCTCTGACCCCCTGGGGGCAGGAGGGGTGGGGCCCAATAGGGGATTTAGAGGCTAATATTAAAATTCCTTTACAAAAGAAACAATGAACCTGTATTCAGAACATTACCAGGTGGGCGATACAGGCCCTCTGGGCCTCTTGTTTATCAAGCAGCTGTTTATTCAGTACTTTTTTCAATGGTACAAAATCTTTGTATTTGAATCGGAGCCAAATTATATGTGACAAAAATACTTCACATTCCTTTCCATCTATGTAATTCTCCAAGGTCTTCACACAGGTATATTATACAAGTGTATCTAAAGAACTCATCAGATTAAACAGACAGGCATTAATCAATAACCAGGTATGCTTAACAAATTAATTAATGTAGAATGAGCAGGCAAATAGTCTGATGTCTGTGGTCCGTCAGTAAACAATGCTTGTGACTACTATTTCTAATTAAGTACAGGAATATCATATCTAGATTTCCTCTGGGACCCTAGCTAATTAGGCATATTGCATTTTAGGAACAATCAGAAAACAAGATGGCTGACAGGCAGCCATCTTGTATTTTGATAATTGAGGTTTGTTACAGCTGCATATTTCTCAGAAATTACCAAAGACATGTGTCCCTAACATCATATGTAGACTCCCATGGGACCCAGTTATGCATATTGCATTATGGGACCAATCAACAACAACATGACCAAATCTTGGATTTTGATATTTGAAGTTTTTTATTGCCTTTTCTCATAAAGAACCGAAGGAAACTTTTTTCAAATTTCATATGTAGCTCTCTCTAGGTCCCATATTGTGCATTGTATTTTTCAGAGAAAAGAAAAAAACCATGTCCAATAATACAGCCATCTTGGATTTTGACAATTGATATTTGTTACTTCTGTTTCTCATAAAGTAATGAAGGAAACATCTTCACTGTTTACGTATAATGTCCTTATGTTATCAAAGGTTTTAATGAAAATGTAAAAAGAAAAGCAGAGAACACATTTTTCAAACAATTTGATTGACAATGAAAAATCTATTGTGAGTATTAAGATCCTTCTGGGATCTCTTGTTTAATTTACTGAGTTACATTATCTTAAAGAATTATTCAATAAGACATCCTTCAGAAATTAAAGTCTAGTCAGCATATAGATAACTGAAGATCACCATACTTTGTAAAGAGTCTGAATGAGATTCGGCCCTTTCAGACCCGTCTCTTTACTACCAAATCATGAATATATCATTAGAGATTATTATGTTAAATTCAAAACTATTAAAGTAAACTAAAAAAATCATATGATTGAATAACAATTTTAACATAGGTTAAAGCTAAATTGAATCTTTAACCATTTCATTTGTGCTGTATATACAACAACTTGGTAGCAGTTCCATGCTTGAATTTATATTTCTTTTTTTGGAAACACAAAAAATTGGGCAATTTTTTAAAATCCTGTATAGCGTGCAGCTGACAATAATGCATTGTTTTAATTAGTAGTGTATCTCTGTATCACCCAATGAAATAAGAGGTCTTAATCATGTGATGAAACAGACAATGTGATTGGCTGCTGACAGAGATATTTCTTGGAACAAATGAATTCCTTACAGCCATTGGCTGAGACAAGTTCACTTGACTAATGGGGTTACAGCTGTGCTGGGGTCATTGTTGTTTGTGTATACTGAGTCGAGACACATGGATATGTGCCAAAGTCTCATATAAAGCTATAAGTTATATTTAGGTACACTGAAAATCTCCAAGTTATATTCTTTAGGAATTTCCTGACTAGCTTAACATGGACACCACAGGTAAACCTGGCTCTGTATGTTCTGTGGGATATAGTCATCCTTCTCAGGTGTGTTAAATAAGTAATAATTATTTAATTAATTCTACAGTGTTGTCACATTTACAATACCATGTGTTAAAGTAAGACTGTATCGTATCTGTTAGCATATATACTGGAGTGGATATATAGCAACCATTCTAATGTATAAATTGTGTTATAAATGTAACTTCACTAAAGGAGTACTATTACATACAATCACTATTACATACAATCATGTTATTGTACGTAAACATTTTTTGCCTGCGTTTTAATGTTTTGTCTGTTTAATGTTGATCATTTTAATTATCTCCCGTAGTGAAATATTCTTGGTTGCTGCTCAGATCTTGCATAGAAATTGTCCGTCCATCTGTCTTCTGTCCGTTTGTCATTTGTCAACATTTCCTTTATATCGTCACTAGTCATATAGCTCTGCATGAATTGTAACCTGTCAAAAGTTTCATAATCTTCATAATTTACTGTACTAGAATATGTTGCATGTGGAAGTAAAATGCACATATGAGGTACCAAAGGGGGCTGTATGGGTCTTTATAGAGAAATTATTGGTACATATATATGAAGCCTAATACCATTTTATTTCACCTTTTAATTCACCTGGCCCGAAGGGCCAGTGAGCTTATGTCATGGCGCGGCGACCGTCGTCCATCCGTCCGTCCGTTTTATTTAATTTAAATCGCTACTAGTCATAGAGTTCTGCATGGATTGTGACCAAATTTGGCCACAAACATCCTTGGGGGAAGGGGAACAGAACTTGTATAAATTTTGGCTCTGACCCCCTGGAGGCAGGAGGGGCGGGGTCCAATAGGGGAAATAGAGGTAAATCCTATAAATCGCTACTTGTCCTAGAGTTCTGCATGGATTGTAACCAAATTTGGCCACAAACATCCTTGGGGGAAGGGGAACAGAACTTGTATAAATTTTGGCTCTGACTCCCCGGGGGCAGGAGGGGCGGGGCCCAATAGTGGTTATAGAGGTAAATCCTATAAATCGCTTCTTGTCCTAGAGTTCTAAATGGATTGTAATTAAATTTTGCCACAAACATCCTTTTGGCAAGAGAAACAGAACTTGTATAAATTTTGGCTCTGACCCCCCGGGGACAGGAGGGGCGGGGCCCAATAGGGGAAATAGAGGTAAATCCTATAAATCACTACTTGTCCTAGAGTTCTGCATGGATTTTAACCAAATTTGACCACAAACATCCTTGGGGGAAGGGGAACAGAACTTGTATAAATTTTGGCTCTGGTCTCCCGAGGGCAGGAGGGCGGGGCCCTATTGGGAAATAAGAGGTAAATATTCAAATTCCTTCAGAAAAGAAACAATGAACCTGTATTCAGAACATGACTTGACATTACAAACCAGGTGAGCAATACAGGCCCTCTGGGCCTCTTGTTAACTTTATGTATATTACATTAATTACAAAACAAGCTAAAATATATCTACAACATGTGTATACAAGTCACTTTCGATGACCCAGATGTAAGCCAACTAGAGATCTTAGAGTAGGAGAAAACTGTAGTACATGGAAAAAACCCATGTTACCAGGCGCTTGTGATCCGACAATTTTACGTCAATCCAGGGATTAAAAGGCATGTGACTTAATACAGCTTCATCATTTGATGTATTTGATGCTATAGTATGAGTTGGGTGTACCATTATCTATGATCAAAACCACTTTCATAGGGTCCCAAATGGCTATTTATAACACCATATGACATGTGCATAAAGACCGCATGGCTACAGAGACCACTTTCTCTTTGTGTTTTGATGGGCTTTTTAGACAGGTTTGAATGATATATTATCCTCAAAGACTCCCCCCTTCCCACTTAAAAAAAGGAAAGGAAAATATTTTGCACCCCTCCGCAGTCAGCTGGTTGGCCTTTATAAGTGTGAATATGTACATGGATATCCAGGCTAACACTCCACTTCATTTCTTTCCTGTTCAACCAGGAAGTTTATATAACATACATAACAGTATCGTGTCTCGCCATTTAGTTCCTCGCTTTGTTAATATGACACCTTAGTCAAACAACATGAAGCTTTATAATCTCAATTCCTCAGTCATTGTATGTAACATGTTTTCCCCTCCATGTTGTCCCCTCCTTGTTGTCCCCTTTGTTGTTCCCTCCATGTTGTTCCCTCCATATTGTCCCCACTGTGTTGTCCCTTTGGTGTTGTCCCCTCCATGTTGGCCCCTCTATATTGTCCCCTTCTTATTGTCCCCTCTATGTTGTCCCCTCCATGTTGTCCCCTCCTTATTGTTCCCTCTATGTTGTCCCCTCCATGTTGTTCCCTCCATGTTGTTCCCTCCATATTGTCCCCACTGTGTTGTCCCTTTGGTGTTGTCCCCTCCATGTTGTCCCCTCCATATTGTCCCCTCAATGATGTCCCCTCCATATTGTCCCCTCCATGTTGTCCTCTCCGTGTTGTCCCCTCCCTTACATAATGTCCCCTCCCTTACATGTTGTCCCCTCCTTATTGTCCCCTCCCATACATGTTGTCCCCTCCTTATTGTCCCCGCCCATAGGTGTTGTTCCCTCCATGTTGTCCCCTCCATGTTGTTCCCTCTATGTTGTCACCTCCTTATTGTCCCCTCCCATAGGTGTTGTCCCCTCCATATTGTCCCCTCTATATTGTTCCCTCTTTGTTGTCACCTCCTTATTGTCACCTCCTTATTGTCCCCTCCTTATTGTCCCCTCTATGTTGTTCCCACCTTATTGTCCCCTCTATGTTGTTCCCACCTTATTGTCCCCTCTATGTTGTTCCCTCCTTATGGTGTCCCCTCCTTATTGTTCCCTCTATGTATGTTGTCCCTTCTATGTTGTCCCCTCCTTATTGTCCCCTCTATGTTGTCCCCTCCTTATTGTCCCCTCTATGTTGTCCCCTCTATGTTGTTCCCTCCTTATGGTGTCCCCTCTATGTTGTCCCCTCCTTATTGTCCCCTCTATGTTGTCCCCTCCTTATTGTCCCCTCTATGTTGTCCCCTCTATGTTGTTCCCTCCTTATGGTGTCCCCTCTATGTTGTCCCCTCCTTATGGTGTCCCCTCTATGTTGTCCCCTCTATGTTGTTCCCTCCTTATGGTGTCCCCTCCTTTTTGTTCCCTCTATGTATGTTGTCCCTTCTATGTTGTCCCCTCCTTATTGTCCCTTCTATGTTGTCCCCTCCATATTGTACCCTCCATGTTGTCCACTCTATGTTGTCCCCTCCTTATTTTTCCCTCTATGTATGCTGTCCCCTCCTTATTATCCAATCCATGTTGTCCCCTTCATATTGTCCCCTCCGTGTTGTCCCCTCCCCTTCTTGTTGTCCCCTCCATGTTCTCCTCTCCTTATTGTCCCCTCCCTT
>SAYR01012262.1:635661-688079 GCA_004382745.1 Argopecten irradians irradians
TTGTCCCCTCCATATTGTCCCCTCCATATTGTCCCCTCCGTGTTGTCCCCTCCGTGTTGTCCCCTCCATATTGTTCCCTCCGTGTTGTCCCCTCCGTGTCGTCCCCTGCTTAGTACCTCCGTGTTGTCCCCTCCGTGTTGTCCCCTGCTTAGTACCTCCGTGTTGTCCCCTCCGTGTTGTCCCCTGCTTAGTACCTCCGTGTTGTCCCCTCCTTGTTGTCCTCTCTTTTGTGACCTTGACTCCACCAATTAGACACTGAACAAATCTGCACTATATATATATACTTGCAGTGAGTATGAATCTGTTTGACTGTTCAACGAACTATTGTGGTTGTATTACTGAACTTGTCAGAAATATGAAGGTGAAAATGCTACATTCAAGTTACAAATAACATTAAATCTGAAAAATTTGGCAGGGCTCAAATATCATCAAGTACATGTATATATGATATCCAAATAAAGTTTCCTTTTCAAAGTATTGATTGTCTGCATGTTAAGTTTATTTTATTTGTAGTTTAGTAGTCTTAAAATATGTCATCACTAACAACTATTTATACATTTTGTATATGGTCATTGAAGGATGTGTAAGGTTTTGACAGTGGTGTAGGAAGCTTGAGCTCTAAGACATAAAGGATTAACCACTTGTATGTATACATATGATAATATGAACTTAATTTTCAAAAACTTAATATAACATTGTTAAAGATTGAATGTCAGACACCTAACAATTAAGCCAGGAAGGTCGGTAGCTTGTGATAGAATGTCTGACATCTTAACCACTTTGCCACCATGACCTGGAGGTCGGTAGCTTATGATGGGTTGCATTGACACCTTAACCACTTAGCCACCGTGATCTAGAGGTGGTAATTTGTGATTTAATGCCTGACACCTTAAATAATATATTTGACCCAATAAACGCCCCTTCCCCTTTTTGTGTCGCCTGCAAGGCAAGGGCGACACTTAGGTATCACTATGTCGGCGTCGTCAGCCTTTGTTGGTGTCGTCGTTGGCATCCAGAAAATGGTTTCCATGCGATAACTTAATTATTAAGGTAGGTCCATACTTTTGAAAACCGCGCCAATTCATATGACGCTATACCGGATGTTGCGGAGGTTGTTTTGAATTCCAGAATTGTTTCCGATACGCCACGACATCCCACTTTGATATTTTTTCAATAGGTGAAAATTGTCTTCATATAATATTGAATGTTTAAAATCATCAAATAAATCAAATAAAAGCAGTGAAGTGAAAATTATATGCTATCTCTGAAGTTTTTGCGTTCCCTGTCGTAAATGGGAATGGATTTTCAAATACCGGAAGTGCCGTTCGTCACTATGAATGATAAGAGGGGACCCGGCCGGACCGAAATTCCGGAATTCTAAAAAAATCGCATACGGGTTTCCTTTAAACACAAAATTTGGAGAAAATCATAACAACAAACAGACATAAACCATATATACTATCACAAAAAACATATGAACTGATGTGAAATGTTTTTTTGAGGCATGATTTTCAAAAAATAGTCAAATATGACCATCTTAGCACTGGATGAAATGGGGGTAGGGTTGTGAGTTACAAACTTCAAGCTTACAAAATTGTGAAATTTTGATCGAGGACCCCATGTTTTTATATGATATTTGAAAAATATATTATCTTGGGCATATTATATACAAATATTGTTAAATTGACATGGGTTTTCATTTCCTTTTTGGCCTATTCATTGATTTTTTACGGGCGAAAATATGGCAAAACATGATAATTACGTATAGAAACGGTCCTAGAAAATAACAAAAATTAGTTAGCATTTGTAAAACTACAAGCGTTTTGTATATTGTTCTATCGTTAGAAATTTAGGACAAAAAATCAACAGGATCGAGACTACATTCACCCTAATATTACAGAAAACATAATTTTATGAATTTTTCTATTTTCGGCCAGCAAATTTGCATGGATGGTATATTTCAAGCTCAAATATCTCAAAAAGTAGTTCGAGAACACCCATTTATCTTTACAGATTTGAAATCTACATGAAAAGTGCAAGAAAATAAGACCTGTTAGAAAAAAATGACATGGGTTTTCCCAAAAGTATGGAGCTACCTTAATTGTCCAATTTCAACCATATGTAGTATATTGCTTTATACCAATGAGATCTCGGATGAGGTCAATAATGGTCAAAATTCGTCAATATTTGGAAGAGTTACGTGACTTTAAATTCATCAAAACAGATAAATCCATGGTTTCCGCGCGATAACTTCAGTACATGTATTTAATGTGTGATTTCAACTAAATTGAGTATATTGCTTAATATCAGTGAGATCTTAAATGAGTTTGATACTGGTCAAAATCCGTCAATATTTACAAGAGTTACAGGATTTTAAAATTGTGAAAACATGGTTTCCACTTGATAACTTTAGTAATTATTGTCCGATTTCATCAATAAGACCTTATATGGGTTCTATACTGGTCAAATTCCATCAATATTTACAAGAGTTACGGACTAGATAACTTCACCTAATAATTAACAATATTTTCAACTGTTAATAACTAGTTTTTGTGATGCTGTGCAGGCGACACATCCACTTGAGTGGAATTCTTGTTAATGATTCTATTTTATTTACTTCGAATTAAATGCAGGCTGAAAATATGAAAACTTTGTTGGTTTTCTTTAAGATTTTTTTTGCAAATTGGTTTATGGCTTACTTTGTAGAATGATTTTATAAAAGATTAGTCCAAATTTGTTTCCATTAAGCACCCTCTTATTTGCTTCACTTTCTTAAGCGCCATGAATGCTTATTAGGTTGAATACGGTACTTGGCTGTTGTAACCCTATTGGTAGACTGTTGATCAGATACCCTATAGCTATAACCTATTGGCAAAAATTAATTGACTTTAAACACTTAGCCATCATGGCACACAGATTATGTCCAAGCTAGGTTATGGTCTGATGTCAGACATCTTTAGTAGTGGCCATGGTAACTCACCAAATGTGGAGGGTTAGGTGTATTAAGTCAGACTAGTATTGTTGGCCACCTTGACAGGTTTGGGTAGATGTAACTAGATATACTGTGTGATATGATATAGAACTCTTTGTAGATGTTCTGATCATGATGAGACAGCCAACTAGCACAGAAACATCCTGTGTTAGAGGGTGTTAAGAGAACTACACCTCGCTGATAAAGGTGTTTTAAAGTGAGATAAGTATCACTGGTATCTTGTAAGGATGTTGATGATTTCTTTAACAATAAAACTGGGTGTTCTAAAAGCTAGGCGTTGTCTTTTCTTTAGTGGCAAAAGGTTCCTATTAAGATCAGCGGACCAATGGCATGAGCAATATCTATATTTAGATTTACGCCATACTTAACATATTTGATATATACATGTATTGTACATGTACTACATTTAGTTAGAGATTACATATGCAGTGTTTGCCTACCTAAATAGGAAATTTCCTGTAGTAATAAATGTGATATAGTTAAGATAACAATCACTTTGTCATTGAGAAAAGTAAATTTGCTTGAAAATTTTTGATACTTTAAACAAATGACTCATTAGCTGAATTCCACGGCATATCATAAAGCTACAAAATGGACCTTCCTTTTAGAGAAACAAATATATAGAAGTGATTTTATAATGAGGTTTAATATTATTGTACAATGCGTTGTACAGATATAAAGGAATTGTCTGTTATTTCCCTCTATTGGGCACCACTCCACCTGCCCAAGGGGGATAAGTCAGCCAAGACCTATATTAGTTCAGTTCTTTATGATTTTGATTTTTGAACCGCATGGTTCATCAGGGGTGCAAACATTAAGTGCAAACAGGAAGCAGTTGAAGTTTGTTGTTGCTATTTCTCAGAAAGCACTGAATGGATCTGTCTCAAATTTCATAGGTTCTTCTTGGATGCATTGTAGGAATTATCAGAAAACAATGTGGCCGACAGGCAGCCATCTTGAATTTTGAGAGTTGAAGTTTGTTACCACCATTTCTTAGAAAATACTGAAGGTATCTGTCTCAAATTCCATTTGTAGGAAAAGTAAAGAAGAAAAAAGCAGGAAAAAAATCTTTAATACGCTTCCTGGTAAAGACCTATCAATGTTAGGCGTCAAGATCCCGCTTGGATCTCTTGTTACAAAACATCATTGCTGTATCAGTAATTTTATAATCCACCTTAATGTCTAATAGGCAGATAAAAATGTTAATGGCTTGTTTTGGCTGTAACAGACAGATGATGAAATTCCATCTCTTTGACGCTTTATTCATAAATCTTGGGTATCTATGTTTACAATTTGCAATTTCAAGTCAGCACAGACCAGTTCCTTTCTCAGGGCAGAGTCAAGTCAGCATAGACCAGTTCCTTTCTCAGGGCAGAGTCTGGTCAGCATAGACCAGTTCCTTTCTCAGGGCAGAGTTAAGTCAGCATAGACCAGTTCCTTTCTCAGGGCAGAGTTAAGTCAGCATAGACTAGTTCCTTTCTCAGGGCAGAGTTAAGTCAGCATAGCCTAGTTCCTTTCTCAGGGCAGAGTTAAGTCAGCATAGACCAGTTCCTTTCTCAGGGCAGAGTTAAGTCAGCATAGCCTTGTTCCTTTCTCAGGGCAGAGTTAAGTCAGCATAGACCAGTTCCTTTCTCAGGGCAGAGTTAAGTCAGCATAGACTAGTTCCTTTACCTGAGACTATAATGTTATAAATGGGTAGCTTTATTGACCCTTCATTGTCACATATCTGTCATGTTATATACCATGCAGCTTATTAAAGGTAAATAGCTCCTTACCAGAAATTATTGTTACGCTTTTCTCAGAAATGTACATCTTTACCAGAAATGATTATGAAGTTTTACTCTGAAACAAACATGTATAAATTGTCAACTTCAAACTAAGAAAATAAAGGTATTTCAAAGTATCTTTAGTTTGGGCTTAAACATGTATTGCCAACTTGATAACAGGAAATCTAGAGGTTGTTCAAGGTTAAAACTGGTTCTGAACTTGTATATTGTCAGTCTCGAATAGTTCCTTCAAAAGAAATTAAGATCAATGAAATCAAGATGTTGAAAACTTAATGTTTGCAATTAAAACATTGAATTCTGAAAACAGAACAGGAAGCAATTACCGTAATCTCAAAGGGTCTTATAAGTCTTTGTGTATTGAGTTATGTGCCCTTGTGGATGTGTATCTTTGTGATGTCATTAGTTTGAAAGTGAAAATTATGTCCTTTTCTCTATCATGTTCAAACAATCAACACCAAACTGAAAGCAGAAATTTGTAATAGTCAAGGTGAGAATTGAGAAATACAGAGGGTATAGGGCTGAATTTAGTACTGGGGCATATTGCTAGATTTTTTATTGACAAACACAGCAAGAGACATTTAATGTACGTATAAATGATAGCATAGCTGTGTCTTCACATTAATTTTGGTACCATACCGGTAATACCTCAATAAGCTCATCATTTGAGGATTTATTTATCTAATTATTCATGTATTTTATAAATTGCCAAAAATTGAAAACAAAAAATATATATTATATGCAACTACATAGAGATGTCAAAGTGATTATGAGAATCAATAAGTAAAAGGGCACATAAAAATGCAGAAACAATCATAAAATGGTGACAATATCAGAATGGAAATATACGTGCATTAAAATAATTTTTTGATAGATATATTGATGGGTAAAAACAATGTGTCTCAAACATTGTTTTTTTTTGTTGTTGTTTTTTTTCTGCTGTAATATGTTAGGTGAATCATTTGAACAATATTGTTGTAGTTCACACCCTATATATGTTTATCCTAAGGAAGCTCACTGATGTATCATCATCACTTTTAATGCATGAAGTCAATTGAAAAATGAAAAGGTTTCCTTTTCATATCCTGATTTTTCGTGAAAGAGCATGTCCATGTTTCCTGTTAAATCTTAAGTCAAAGTAAATATCTTAAATCAATGATATGTATATATGGGAGTACCTTCCCTTGTAAATTTCAATCTGTTAGAAACTGCTGTATAGGTTTATGGTCTTTTCCTTATACTCTGGATAAGGAGCATCTTAAAGGTTTTATGTAAAATGTCTTATTTGGGATTACAAGTCATGTTTAAAAGAGAGCTTGTCATAAAAGCTTTATGTAAAATGTCTAGATTGGGATTACAAGACTTATGTAAGAGAGTTGAAAGCTTGTTACCAGGTATTGTAATTAAGGTCTTCAAGTTACAAATGTGTTGTTGTTTTTTATGGTTTTTTTTAAATGTGGGTGCTTCAAGATTGAAAAATTCCCTGACAAAGACCATCTTTCCTTGCAATTATATGCATTAATCATCCTGTATTTGTGTGTCAAATACTATATCAGAGATTTGTTTTATTGTTTGAAACCAGAAATTGAAGAGAAAAACCCCAATTGTTTGTTACTCATGATTCCGTTGTACAATACAAAGATATCAGGTTACCTTCAAGTATAACGATCGAATCAGTGCTATTTTCTTTGGCAATTGTGCATGCTTGGAAAATATGTGCATCAAGGAATTTAGAAGAAAATGGAAATCAGTTTGGATATATCTAATTACCTATGTGTTCATAACTTGGAATATTGCTTATTGAATGTTCATGACTCCTTTCAGTGGTTGGTGGTATTCCATAGATCTCCATTCCTGTTCATTGTATACTTATAACAGTTAATTCTGTATATGATCGTAAAGGTCAACACATACGAATTAAAATACTTCAAGGTTCAAGACTTCATTCACAAAACCATTAAAGTACATTGATATTTCTGCAGTCAGCATATATTTATTTGGATAGACTGTGCTTTTAAAAACAATTTTATAGAGATTCCAAGAAGATCTGCATTAGCTTTTCAAGGAATGTGTGTCAGTCTTCTCAGAATTGGGCTGATCGAGGTATATATATACATTCCTATATATGGTTTGACAGCTATAAGTAATGTGTATAGGCTATCCTATACCTGAGAGCTGGATCCAGTATAATGTTACACACACATTAAACCAGTCATTATGCTTCCAAGCTACTCAGGTTTTACTATCAAGATTGGATTTTAATGTAGTTTTCTTTCATTTTCAGCTTATCTTTCATAAAAAAAAGGGGGGGGGTGCTAATTAATGTACTCAGATATTTGGCCTGTAGTATGCTGAATCTAATAGTTCTCTCATGCCTACAGGTGTAATACTCCAGCCCTCCACCTCTCGGGCACAAGTTCGGATCCCATGTGGGGCAGTTGCCTGGTATTGACTCCTGGGAACTCCGGACGTTTAACTACTAAAAAAAACTCATGCAATACACTCATGTCACCTGAGGCTATATTACATGGCTTTCCAGAAAGCCATGCATTACAGTCTTGTAACATCACAGCGTCAACAAAATTACTATTTTCTTAATAAAAATTTTAACATATTTTTCAGAAACCTGTCTGGTTTTACAATAAAAGATTCAAACAATGGGACTTGAAATGTGGTACAAGATATCTAGAGCACATTCACAAATGTTATGTATACAGAAGAACTGTATATCTTTAGAAAAATAATGATATGTAACAGGGCAAAGGGTTTTAATTCGCATCTAGCATATGTCACTCTGAGCACAGGATCTTGTATATCTTTCCATACACTTATTATGAATTAAGAGGGGTGAGCCTATAGTGTTAAACCTACAGTACAGTATTCCACACCCTTTGTGTCACACCTCAATTTCATATTGGGCGGTAGCATGTATCTTTTAACAGAGGTTTTTATAGTTTTTCCCGAGATAAAAAGGTGATAATAGCTAGAAATATTTTCATATCTTTTCATTAAAAAATATATACTTGATATCTGGCTAATCGTTGATGAGGTTTATTTCAAAACAAAATGTAACTTTTAACATTCTATGTATAATATTTTTATCTACATCTTCATTTTTTGGAGATTTCTTTTATTTACCCTTCTTTACATGTATTTACATGTGTTATGTAACTGATGACCTTTCCTTCCTTATTTTCTAGGCTGTGTCCGGACGTGTCGGAAGTGTCTGGGATCAGTATGTGTGGGAGAGTACTTATACAGGACAATAATAAGGAAATCTAAGTGATATATACTCACAGCCCTCTAATCTTGTCGGCCAGATTTCAGTTTTGCTGTAAAAGGAAGTATTTGTGACTTTCAGTTGTCTGTGCGTTGTATTAGGTTTCATATTTGAATAACTGCAGACTTTTCTCCACTCATCCAAAAAGATGGCCAGTTTTAAGGAGGGAAAATGAGATAGGTCAATGTTGGAGTATTAGTGTTTCTGAGTTTGTCACTTGAAAAAACATGTCAGACGAAGAAGATTATGACTCAGAAAAAGTTTTGATTACGACTGACCACCATGGCCATGGTACAGCCATTGTACTGTCGTACAATAACTTTACGCTTGATTGCAAAGACATTTCTGATTCAAAAGTACAACAGTCGAGGGAGGTGGAGCGTATGATGTTGCAATGTAGTAGTATAAGGGAGGATATGGAGGAATTCAAAAAAGATGGAGACTCAGCAAATGTCATAGGTATGATCAAGGAAATTCGTAACAACAGTTTCAAAGGGAAGTCTAAGGGAAGCATAACCATCAAAGACACAAAATCAGATTTGAAAGAGGAAAACGACACTCAAGAAAATTCTGATGGGGCAGAAAAGGAAACATCTGTGGAGAAGGTGTTTCTTAGAGAGGATGAAAAAATTATCTCAGAGAAAAATGGTAGCTTTAAAAAAGACAAAACTAGAGACGTTAAGAAATGGAAAAAAGAACTGCAAGATGAAAAAAATGGGAGCAGACAGAAGTTGAGGAATACCAATATGGAGTCTTCAACTGTTCAAGATAACAGGTTGGTATTAGGGTAGTATATCAATAACTGGATATAGATTTGTATTTATGCATTATTTGTGGAATAATTTAAATGATGTACAGCTTAATGATTTAAAAATACAATTATCCTGTCTTTTTTATCCATCAGATTTCCATCAAAAGTGTGTTACCATGGAGACTGGAAGCTGGAGGAGGAGGAAACTCCCGTTAAGGAACTCATGTGTTTTCCCATGGAAAATGAACACACATTTGATAGCATGCAACCCGATGTTTCCATGGGTTCTTTGGACTTAGAAACAGATAAGATGGAGAACGCTTTGAGTAAGAACGATATGGACAAGGACTTTGATGAAATGGAGAAAACAGATCAAGTAAAACCAGAGAACTGTTACACTGAACATGCAGACGACTTTCTGTCAGAAAGTCTCCTTGAGAGACAGTTGCACTTAGATAGTTTGAATGAAGATGAGAAGATTGATCCTATAGGATTCAACAAAGCCTCTGTAGATCTGGACAAAGACTTTGATTCCAGTCTTAGCATGGACAGTGACAATATCATCCAGGACTGCTCTGGTACCTTACCCTCAGAAGTTTTGGAGGTAGAACCTGAGCTGTTAAGTACATATCTCGACAAAAATGGAAAGCTTCAGTCTTTTGACCCGGACAGCATGTCTGAACTCATTGATGTCCATGTAAAAGAGGAAGTGTCTGCCGAGGCAGAAGAGGATTTGAAACTACAAAAAGAAGCTATATTTTCTGGAGCAGACGTCAGTGCAGAAGATGATGAAAGACTGAACAATGGTCAGGTCACTGTCGACTTTCTACAGAAGAGTTCCAAATTGATGGGTAAATGTAGAAGGGACTTAAAAGACATTACCAACTTTCTCTTGAAATACACTGAAGGTAAGAAAATAGTACAAATATTGGTTTTCTTGTTGTTATACTTCCAGTTATAGGAAGTATCACATTATCTTGGAATTGCACATCAATTATAATACTAGAATAAATGTCAGTTGGTGTACTTTTACTTGTGCCTTACAACAGTAAAGAGAAATTACGTAACAAATATAAAGCAAGATCACCGATGGAATATGTACGCAAGATTTCATTATCAGACAATCACTGAAATTATGTACTAAAAGGCTCTTAAGAGTTGTGTTCATATGAATAAAAAAATCTTTAATATTGAACTCAACTCTTTGCTTAGCAATGAAAACAGAAATTTTCAATTCCCCAAAACTGAATTTCAGTTTAATTTTGAATTTGAAAATAAGAAATCTGTATCATAATGTTTCAGATGCCCAGAGAACTGCTCAGGTTTGCCTATCCAAGGGAGACAACCCACCAGACAGTCTCGGTGAACTGCTCTCTTACACAGAAGAGCTGAATGAGACAGTAGAATTGGTTACACAACTGAAGGACAGGGTATATTCAGCAGAACATAGTGGTCAGCTGATGGACAAACTGGACATTGGCACTTTGACAGATCTACAAGCTAAGATTTCTCTGACAGATCTACAAGCTAAGATTTCTCAAGGTGGGCTTATGTTATTATCTGTTGGTGTTATAACATCAAGAAGATTATAATATTATAGCAATAAACATACCAATACTGATAGAAATATAGATTCTGGGTTACGGTGAAGGCCTCTCAGATAGAAATATAGATTCTGGGTTATGGTGAAGGCCTCTCAGATAGAAATATAGATTCTGGGTTACGGTGAAGGCCTCTCAGATAGAAATATAGATACTGGGTTACGGTGAAGGCCTCTCAGATAGAAATATAGATACTGGGTTACGGTGAAGGCCTCTCAGATAGAAATATAGATACTGGGTTACGGTGAAGGCCTCTCTGATAGAAATACAGATACTGGGTTACGGTGAAGGAATCACAGATAGAAATATAGATTCTAAATTACGGTGAAGGCTTCTCAGATAGAAATATAGATTCTGGGTTACGGTGAAGGCCTCTCAGATAGAAATATAAGATTCTGGGTTACGGTGAAGGACTCTCAGATAGAAATATACTTCATGATATTTTGATTTTATTACATTTCATTATACAATGTATCTTGATTTAAGTGAAGTGGGTTCAGCTGTGTACATTGTAATAGGATCAAAGCATATGATTGCATTATACTGATGTCTTTTTGTCTCACAATCACTATCTTACTTTCACACTCAATACATATCTTAACATACTCTCAAAGCTGAGTCAAATCTTACTACTCTAAACAATTGATATAGTTTCCGTATCATTTTTTTGTAAGTAAAATTTCTGTTAATTAATAGCATATCAATTACTTCATTAAAATTTGTTGTATTTGAATAATTTAATCAATTTTTTATATGAACAGAAGATTAAATGTTTCATGCTTATTATCATGTAACAGGATTTGAAGTGCAGAACAGAGAAAGGAAGAAGATGAAAAAGAAGGTGAAACAGTTGGAGATGTGGTGCCTAGAAATGTTTGATAGTAAAACAGCCATATTGGATATCACAGCTAATGGCGTTACTCCATTTAGTAAATTCCAGCCCAGAATTACAGCCAAAGAAAAACTTGTTTGGACAAAAGGGCAACAGATTCCAAGAAATATAGTCAAAACATTTCCCTCTAAACTGCTCTCTGGTGGACAGTGGACCTCACAAGGTGTCAGGTACAAGGGAGATAACTTCAAAAGACAACCATCAGATTCTGGGAGTGGTTGTCATGGAAATGGATGCCCTGGAAATCGGGATCACCAAGTGAGTGATAATCTTAAACTATTGACATGGTACAGTAATATTGTCAAAAACCATGTATAAAAGGCCCGTCTGTGTCACATTGGCTGGCATGCCTAATATAACCTGTGCCAGGTTCTTTTCTGTTTGCCTTTAAATGAGGCAAAGAAAAGTTTGTGTTGCAAAATTCTATGCTTAATCTTATAATATCTTAACTATGTTCATGTTTCATACCTAGAAATCATCAAAAAATGAAAATGGGAACAGGAAAAGAGATGACAAGGAAAATGCAAGAAACTTTGATGATGAGAAAGATATTGATGAGCTGGTAAGTTGTGTTAAAGATATTAAGTTATCTAGACAATATCATACCTAAACCATGCTGTATACAGTCAGACCTGTGTGTAAAGGACAAACAACGCTAGTCCTCATAAACCAAGTGGTCTCTATACACATGTTATATTGTGTTCTTATTAATTATATAAGCAGGTGGCCACTAAGACAGGTCTGGATTAACCAAGTGGTCTCTATACACAGGTTATTGGATGTTCTTATTAAGCAGTTGGTCACTAAGACAAGTTTGGATTAACCAAGTGGTCTCTATACACAGATTATTGGGTGTTCTTATTAAGCAGTTGGTCACTAAGACAGGTTTTGTTGCACAAGTAATTAAGGATTAACTTGAATAGATTTTTTTATGTTATGGAGATATAACACAAAAATCTGAGTGTACTCTCATCATAAACCGCTTCGCAGTTTATTTAGAGTACACTCAGATTTTTGTGTTATATCTCCATAACATAAAAAAATCTATTCAAGTTAATCCTTAATTACTATTACCAGAGTCTTTTCCAGTTTGAATATATAGGTTTTCTGCTGATTCATTTTATCAATATAAGCATCATAATTCAATTATTTAGTTTTTTGTGATTTAATCATGGCAGTTAAGTTTTAAAATATTTGTCACCATGGTAACAAAATTGAGGCTTTATGATTGGTTGCAATTTAGATGTTGTCAGATTTCAGTTAACTGAGGAATAAAATGTGCTGGAAGTTTCTGTGACATCATAATATGAATATTATTAAATAGAATAAATTTGACAGCCTTATGATAACATTTATTTTACCAAAAGTTAATTATTCTGACTTGCATTGGAGGAAATATGACATCTTGGATTATTTATCATTTATTTACAGTGAAGCAAGAGTAGATATTTAAGAAGATATATTTTTGAGTTTTCTATATGAAGAAATGGGATTGAAAATGTCCTTACAAAGAAACAAATCTTGTTAAGAGCTTTGCTGTGATTGACTGTTTTACTCTACTTATGAATTGAGATGGTATGGAGGCAAAGGATAAAGAGAACCAACCAAACATAACAACTTTGTCATGTACAGAATTTTAACTTTCCTCCAATAGGAACATCCTCCAGAAAGAAACAATAATGAGATGCCAGCTGAAGAAGACCCATCCGACACTACGGCCCCATCAGCCAACTTCAAGTTCCGTAGAAAAGAGGAAATATACAACACACTAGCCTCATTAAAGGAGGTAAGATATCCTGTGTTTGTGTTATTCTCTTCTTGTTTACCTGAAATGGTAAAGATAATCAATTGTAAAACTTACATGTATATATTTTTTGTATTCAAGACTTAGAATGTCTTAATAACAAAAGATTTTATAAAAATGAACTTGCAAAATATATTCTTCTGTAGTAAAAAAAAAAAAAAAACACCATAGGATTCATTTTTCTGGTGATCATACAAAATATTTTAAGAAATGTGTTTTTCGTTTGAAGGATGTGCCTCCAGATATTATGGAGGAAATTGGTGGCTGTTTGGTGTCCTGCTTGAACTCAAAAAAAATAGGAGGAGGCGATGTTATATCTCATTGCCAAATCTGTGCCTTCCTTTTCTCCCTCATCAGCCATTTTGGTAACTGCCAAAGTGACTATAACATTTGCTCTATGTGTCAGAGTACATTCTGCTTAGTCTCCATGCATCTACAGCTATGCATGAATAGGCAGCTGGATGAGACAGCACCAGAATGTCCCTTACCAATCTGCCTTAAGATTCAGAACAAATTCAAGAAACACCCTGAGAAGATATCCCAGCGCGGAAGAGAACTATGGCCAAAATTAAAGAAATATCTTGCACGATTTTCCCGGAGCACAGAGGATGTAGGTCCAGACTTATCAGCTGAAGAAGCTGAGGATTGTCTTAGCTTAACGAGTATCAATCTAACAAGTCTAAGTTCTCTGCAGGCAAGTAGCATTGGTGGATTGTCGTCGTTAAGGTCTACTCGTCCATCCAGAACTAGCATCGCATTCCAACCAAATCTAGAGAGTATCTCCGAGAACACAGTCATCAGCCGACCAACTGGATCTCGATCTGAGCCGTTTGCTAGGAAGACTGAATCAGGGGAGATAATCTACTCCAGACAAGGTTTGAGACAGATTCGTCCATCAAGGTTATCACTATCAGAAGATTACAGAAGTCCTTATCCAAGTCAGTCAAGATCGGCCCCTCTTGTTAAAAAAACAGAAGAAGGAACGACAGTGTTGAACCAAGACTTTGAGTCTCTTCCTCCAACTTCACGCACAGATCGTAAAGTGTCCGTTGGTGCTGTCAATGCTGAAGTTTTTACAACAAAGTCTTTGCCATCACCAGAAGAACAGCTTGAAACTATTACCGAAGCTGTTCAATATGTATCGCTTAATTCCGAAAAGGTTTATGGAGGGGATAGAACAAGCAGTCTCCCTATAAATTTCATCCCACCAGAAACTGCTGATGACCAGTTGTACTCTGTCCAGATGAGACCTTCTGGAGTTCCAGGGATCGGAGAAGTTGTTTATGGACACAAAGACCGTCTAAGATATGTCGCACGTTATTGGAAGAGGATTAAAGAAGATTTTGAGAAAAATAAGACACTCCAGAAGAAAAGAGAGGAGGGTGTTGTGCTCACAGAAAACAAGGTATGTTTATCTTTATTGAATATACTTCATTGAAAAATTTGTGTAAGGCAGGATAACACAATTACCACATCAGGTATACTCATCTTATACAGGAGGTAATCTTTTTACATCCTTAATTTTGCATAAGGTAAAACAAACATATGATTAAAACAACTTTTAAAAGAATCCAAAATCATTAAAAAAAATATCAATGTAGCTTTTCTTATCATCTTAGGAGAAGTTTTCGATTTTCCGAACACGTTACCAGAAAAATTTTCAGTGGATCCGCCTGACACATTTGGGGACTGGAATGTCTGGTAAATGCCACCTAGCACAGGACTACAACACAGACTTTAAATTCTGTATCAAAAAGGTCAGTCTGAGATATGTTTTAAAAATCTACATCATACTTTGTATAATACAATGTTCATCTTTCAAACAAGAAAATATAAAGATGTACAATATAATGTTGGACTTTTGAATAACAAAAAATATAATTGTCATTTCAAAAGAATATTGAAACAGCATATAAAACCACATCAGTACATTTAAAATGATTGAGACCAGGTGTTTCTTAGGAGAAAGATTCTCCTGCTTAATCAACTGAGATTTATACTGTAATCTGTCATAAAAAAAAAAAGTTGAAATATTTGTTCAATAACAGAAATATTATTCTTCTAACAACTCTTTTTATGGTTTCCTCAGATCCACATTTTAAAATTTGATGAACGTGAGCTTGATATCTGGAGTGACCTCTCTCACCAAAACATAGTTCAACTGTATGGGGCCATACGCCATGGACACAACATCTACATTTTTGAGGAATTCATTGATGGTCAGATTTAAGTGTTTATCTATAGAGGCATATCATTGCATATTTTAAGTTGATTATATACTACTGAGTACTACAGTAAAATGAAGCGAAGCCTAATAACAGGATGATAATCTCCTTAGAAAATTTGATAAAATAATTATAAGATTTATTCACTACAGTCTACAGTATAATATTTTATATCATAAATGTACAATAATGGGTTGTTATCCATCTACCCAGTTGTCAACAAGCTTACTTATCTTACAATCTAATCCCAAAATAGTGTTATTTTTGTGAAATCATTTAAGTAGATTGTACTAGAATTGTAACACTGTGCCCTGGTGATTGTTTACAGGTGGATGTCTGACAGAAACAATCAACCTACAGATGGAGACAGGCCATCGGCTGAGTCACTGGACCGCGTTAAACTACCTACAACAGATCCTACAGGTGTTGGTCTACCTGGAAAAACGATCCGTCATCCATGAGGATATCAAAGGTAGATTAAGGATTTTTTTAAATCAGTTGGTTATAATACTCTTTACAGAACCAACAGATTCTGACCCAACAACTACACTAGTCCATATCCTATTGACTTCCAATTATTCTGTATTTCTTCTGAAGTAATATCATTAATTAGAAATTGTAATATTGCAGTTGAAATAATTTCTATCAAATTGCCAAATTAATGGACATTACCATGATTGTTTACAATGTGGAATCTTTGTTATGTTTCTTTCAAAACTGTTAGAAAATGTATTTTGAATGTAATCCTGTGTGTTATTGAATTGATTAAAAGAAATAATATGTAAAGAAAAAGTATTTACTGTGCATTTTGATATTATTATTTTTTCTTAATTTTCAGCTGACAATATCCTGTTAAGGAAGGGTACATGTAATGTGGTCGTGTCTGATTTTGGCGTAGCACGCCGGCTGGAACATGTTCGAAGAGAACCTAGCCCTGTTGGGACTCCAACTAGCTACAGTCCAGAAAAAGCCAAAGGTCAAGGTCATGGAGCAAGGTCAGACGTGTGGGCAGCCGTCTGCATTCTTATCCACATGTTGAGTGGCTCACCGCCGTGGGTAAAGAGATATGGAGGAGTCAAGACCTTAATTTTCGTTGTAAGTGGATTCATTTTAGTTGGTAATAAGACATCAATATTTAGAACTACTGTTCTACTATATTCCAACATCCCTTTAGTACAATATATGTTGAATCTATACCAAATTACAGAAATTTATCTATCTGTTGAATTAAGCAAATTCCTATTAATCATCTCTTAAATAGTTTGTCAACCGTAACCCTTTTTTTTTCCAAAATTAGGTTATTTCACAAGGCACTGACACAATATTACACATAGAAGCATAAATATTTAAGACTTCATACAGGCATTTCTACTTTTAATATTTGATTCTATGTATTAAGTCTTACAGACGCTGCAAGTTAAGTGATAGCTAGATTCTCTATCCTACAGTAATGTTCAAACCTATACCATTCCTATCACTGATTTACAGATTGTGAATAGAGAACCACCTCTTCAGGATCTCCCTAGCAACATCAGTCAAGATGTGTACAAATTAGTGGAGTATGGCCTACAGAAGGATCCAAAGAGCCGCCCCTCAGCTAGTGAATTACTACAGCATGAGGCATTCAAAATACTCTCAGGTGACTTATTATAGATATGATCATTGTTTAAATGTACAACTGCATTTCATTTTGTAAATGTGTTTCTGCTAACTTTTTTACGTAGTTATACCTAAAAATAGAAAATAAAGAACAAGAGGAAAAAGGAAATAACAGTAAGTTAAGAATTCTAAAGTGTATTAATATAAAGCCTTATGGTCCAAACTTTTACTCTATGAACATAGAATGTATGTGTACATGGTAGTTGTATTTTGCTATAGGTATCCCGGAAACCTTTGTGTCCGTACTGGAGTCTCCAATTAACACCAAGATCCAAATCTCAAATGAAGATGAAGTCCTTATCAAGGAGGTGAAGGATCAATATCTAGTACCACAGAGTATGTTACCATTGTCACAGGGTGCTTCATCTCAAAATACTTCTATATTACCCCCAGGATCTCGACACAATGTAATGCCTTCAAGTTCTGATTCATCAAAGGTTGGTTATGACATGACAAATCCTAGTCTTGGCGCAGAACCAAAAAGTATTCAGGAAAAACCTTCTCTTGTTAGATCATTTGGAGTGAATGAAGAAATTCAAACACCAACAAAAACTTTCACTCCACGACCTCCTCCCACTGGTCTTTCGCACATTTCCAGCTTGGTGCCAGGTTTCCAAGAAGACACAACATTCTTTGGTGTTGTGGGGCCGCCTTCACCACCAAAATATGTGGAAATTGATCCAACTGTATTTTACCAACAATATGTTGATGATAAGAATGTCCCTGAAGGAAACATTGGGAAGTATAAGGAGCATCTACAGCTTTATATGCCAGACCCAGAGAGCGAGTCAAATTCAGGAGATGAAGACATAGAAAAAACACTCAGTTTTGTTGGTTATTCCAATTTCCCTGAACTTGAAATGTTATTAGACTCTACAATCCAAAACGATGATACACCAGGACGCACAACAATTCCAGATATTGTTTCCAAGATGCATGATGAAGCCTTAATGCAAAATATGAATATGTCAGGGGAGGTAACTCACAGGACTTCAGAGCAACATGTTCCAACTAGTAAGGATAGTCTTGAAGGTGAGGAAACAGAACAGCAAGAGAGACATCATGGCTTCAATTTCATAGCAACAGATCCAAATGACATGCCCAATTTTGGAACTCTTCTTAGTGAAAGCCAGCAAAGTCATGACACCAACTCCAACAACTCCAATGAGGCAAACTTACCAACAGTTTTGTTCTCGTTGGAGGACACTCCTACTATCACCAACCAAGAATCCTCTTGTGATGAAAACTCTCAACAAGATGATATTGAATCCAGTGTATCAACAAAAAGTTCAACAGGAGGTCACATTTCTGGAATACAAGAAGGAAGTTCAAGTGACTGTGTATCTTCTCCAAGAAACGCTTCACAAGAATTGTCCTCTGGTGAGTCTCCTAGTGTATACAAACCATCGTATGTCCTGCCTGACCTGGAAGCTCTGATGGCCTCATTTATCATTGATGATAACCCCTCTATCCCTGAGGATGCCTTGTTTTGTTCTGGCGATGAAGCGACTTCTCTATCTCCTCCTCCTTCAACTCCAGACAAAGTTCAAGGTCATGTTAATGCTGTTTCGTTAATGACAAATTTTACACCAATAATAACAGATAAAACGAAAGGGGCCATCACTAAAACCAAAATGAAGCATTCTCCACCTGTTATGATAAGGAAAAGTCCTGTGGAATCTGAGGATGTAAGTACATTTACAATAAATTCTCCGCCTCAAACCTCGCCGAAGACGTCAACACCATTCATTTCCCCTCCGGCTGAAAAACAGGCGAAGAAGCATCTCCATTTAAATTTAAGTCCAAACAAACGCCACACAATTCGCCAGACATCAGAACCTCAACATCGCTCTATCCAATACAGATCGCCTAAACCCTGCGAAGTAAAGCCATATTTTACTCCACAAAGAACAGTGACTAGCCCACCAGTCTGGAGACCTAGCACCACTCCTCCAAAAAGTGGAGGCACCTCCTCCGGGGGCAAGTCCGATTCAAAGCTAGAACTACTGACAAGGGAAAATGAAAATAAAATTGGTAAGAAAGATCTCACCAACAAATATGCCAATATGTTCAAGTTTGAACACTTAAACTTTCTGATACTCGGTAAAACAATTTGTTTTTGTGTGCAATTTATTTCTGAGTATTCTGTGGGTGATTACAATTTACAAAAAAAATTCAACTTTACGTACAGTAGTGTGTTATAACTGTAAATCGTAAAAAATGAAATACTGTGAAAATTTCATAGGGCATGAAAATGTAAAAATTGGTATACAGTACGGTGTATTTATACATTCATACAATTAAACTTTTAAACATACAAAATATTTCCCATACATGACAGTATACATTAACCTTTATTGACAGTCATTCACCACAATGTTTTAGATGTCATTAGGTAATCTCTGTAAATTAATTTGTTTAACAGTCATGTCTCAGTAAAACATGTCCCCATCTAATCATTAAATGCTTATAGATTTATGCTTTTATTATAATGAGATTTTCAATAACATTAGGTAGTATGTTGTTACATTCATGTTGTATTGCTATTAATTATGATTAGTGACTTGTGTTAATCTAATGACTCTGTACAATAATGATTGATGTTCTACTTCTTTCCCATGTACAGCGGAGCTTCTTGAAGAGATGTCACGCAACAGTGAGAATTCAAGATCACAGTTAGATGAATGGGTAAGTGGTGGTACTGTATACTTGGTACTATCACACTTAAGGGATAGAATTTATTTTGGTCTAATATTTAAAAAAAGAATCAAAAGAAAAGATTGTTTTTAATAGAGTATTTTGTATTTGTGTAATTGAGAGCCAACAATATGAATACAGTGGACCCGTGATAATCCGGACTATCGGTAGTCCGGAAAACTCACAATCCTGACGGCAATGTCAGGGAACGGATTTCCGTAACGTTATTTATACTGACTAGTCTCGAACACCGTTTTGGGAACGGAATGTAATTTTCGTTAATAAATTCCCGCAATAATCCGGACAATTTGTTGTCGCCACGCGCCGAGAAAATCCAAGACCAGCTACAGTCATGTGTAAATACACACTACCACTTGACTGTGTGTGTTGTCATAATGACAGCTGCCAGGTCATAGCCATGGGCGTTTATCTGAACACCTTTCACACGGGTACATGCAGTCATGTAACGGTTCATTGGTATTCTATAGGAGATCAAACTTCAGTGTTGTAATTGAGATATACACAATATATTTTGAGCCACACGATTTAAACATGCAGTTTGAGCTTGGGTACAGGTATGTATGCTGTAGATACCTTACTGGTTTTGCATGCAGAATATATCGCTCTGAGTTTCGGATACAATAAAGTAAGATTTACTCACTGAATTAAAAAGTATTTTAAATGTATGTGAATCTGTTCAAATTTATTGTCTATGATATAAGATATAAAGGCTACAGCACATGCCATTTACACGTGTGTGACATTGTGTATGATGTTAGACGTGAACAGGGGCGTGGTTGTTACACGCGTCTCTAAGTAAGAAAGCAAAGACTTGTGGAAATGGTCAATAAAAACACACAATATACAAAATAACAATTATATGAGTTCATAAAATATTCACAACTATTTGTTATCATAGTCTTTTTTATGCCAAGAACGTAGATGATATTGATCCTTAGATAGGCATTTTAAAACATAATTTGCTGTATGACAGATCAAGAGTGGGATACGTAGCTACATGTATATACATGCCAAGTACACAATTAACGATGGCTTTCGGTTTCGTAATTTGAAAAAGGAATACGTTTATTTAATATTCTTAATGTAATAATATAAAAAAGCACCTATAAAACATAACAAACGAAGCATTTATTATAATACACGTATATTACATAAAAGCCTATCATCAATAACAAGGCAAAGGGGAGTAACTCGTCCGTGACAATTTAATTGGTTAAGAACACGGAATTCGACTGTCCGAAAAACTCGTAATCCGGACGGTTTAGGCTGGGAATGAAGGTGTCCAGATTATCAAGGGTTCACTGTACCCTAGTAAGATCATAATGAAAATGTGCATAGAGTCCATTACCAGCGAGTCCCTTAGGATCAATCAAGTGATTACTGATAAATGGACATCAATTGCTTTCTTACTAACAATGTTTTTGTACTTTAAGGCCACCTAAGACAATATCTTAGCAAACTTTTGAATACTTTCACCATCTGTTCATAGGATCACATGTCCGACCCTGAAGCAGAGGACATTTCCATTGCTAACGACGACGAGGATGAAACTTCAGCTGCGTTGATGAAGATACAGGAAGAATACATATCATTGGAGGTAAAGCGGGCAGATAGCAAAGGAGCGCTGGTCAGGGTCAGAACTGGGGACAGGGAACTATTCAGCATCAAGCTGGAGGGAGAACACATCCTCAAATCATGGGAAGAGGTGATCGACCACGAAATTTCAGAAAAGGTTCGTATCTAAATCATTGTAGGATATAATGACCATATCCTATAATAAAAGTACGGAAGGATGATAAATATGTTATTATTATCCTATATTAAAATGTATGGTATGATGATAAATATGTTATTATTGTGAATGCTCCTAATAATATTGAAAATTAAAAGAGGTTTATTGACAGGTAGCCATCTTGGATTATGACATTCAAAGTTTGTTATTGCGAATTTAAGTATAAATCTGAACACAACATAGCCATAATGTTCTCTATGTATTAGGTATTTCAAACAAAGAGGGAAAGCAGAGAAAAGATCCTGCTTTCCATTGATTGATATAAAACATTCTATGGTGGACACCAAAGGATCGCTCTGGAGTCCCCTGTTCTATATCAGTATATTCAGACAGCTAGATCCTTCAGTTAAGATAACCCTGTGGTAGATATAATTAGATTCAGCTTAAAGTTCTTGATTAAACATTTCCACCTGAAATCCTGATAGCTTTTCCCTCTTGTTTCAGTTGAATGTAGAGATGATCAATGATTTTATATTGGTGGACCATACTGGTGTTTCCTTGGATTTATCAGACTCACCACGTCGAGGGGAACAGACTATTTATGTACAGGAGCCTGACCCCGACAGTCCATGGAGTTGTCAGAACACTGTTATACAAAGACCAACCTTTTTCTAAGTAATCCATTGGGACCCACTGTTTATAGGCCTTCTGTTTTATTTTGTGGACGTGCTGGAAAGAAATTATTTTGGTTTTAAGAATTTTTGGGTAACAAACCTCTGGACATAGTCTACCAGTACCATGGTTGTCAAGTCAAAACACACACTTTCATTTATTTACTTGTTTCATATTACCTGATTTTTTGGATTTTTTGTAACACTGTAGTGATCACAGGCCATATCATATTAAACTTTTTCTTGACTTATTTTGGAAAAAAGAAAAGTAATACATTTTTTAAAAATTTAAAATTAAAACTCTTTTTTTTTTCTGTGATATTTTTCAATACATTGATCTAATAGGTTTATGTACAAGCTACTTTGAAATAGAAAGAACAAACTGACAACACTAAAATCCAGAGTGAAAAACCTGGATGACGTTATATATGCCCGGGCTGATAACTGATAGTGGGCCTGGGCTGATATCAAATTATGACGTCATAACTTGATATCAGCCAGGGCGCTGATATGACGGTGCGGACAACACTAGTATCACATGGGCAAAATGTTTGTTATCAAAAGTGACAATTCACCTTATAAACCACATGTACTGTATATTGGTTGTTTTGTTGTCACATTCAATTATCTGTGAGAGAAAATATACTTCACGTTGCTGTATTTATCCCTGCTTTTTGTTATTGTTTTACATAGATTTACCAGTGTTTCTGTAAATATTCTAAACAATCTGTTTTACATTAAGTTTGTACTATGCTGCTGATAACCAAAGCACCAATGAAGTATATTATTTTAATTTTGTGTCTGTTTGAAATCTAACCTATACATAACTTATAGATAAACATGTAATGCTATTTGTTGTACATGCTAGATCACCTTCAGAACATGACGCCAAAGTGAACAGAACATAAAGATGTGAAAAGATACTTTGCATATGCTTACTATCTATGGTTGTTATCTACTTTCATGTGAAGACTTTTTTCTGCAGAAAATTATTTTCTTAAATCGTATTTTTGCAGCACCGTTAAATCAAAACCACCTGTCAGGTAATACATATACTTAATAGACAAAGTTTTTTCTCCCCCATTAAAATCTTGTTGTAAGATATTAGCCTTGAAAGAAAGAAATCCATAGTTTGAGCCCTGGCATAGAGGTGGTATATGACATGTTTTGGTGCTGTGACCAAGATGGGTTGGGAAGGATCTCATTCTGAAAATACATTAAGGTAATGCTTTATATTGAGGTAGAGAAAACACTTTTTTTCATACAAAAAATTAATTTCCCAGAAACGTGACATTACTCCTCCCCCTTACAGCTGCAGGGCAAAGCGGTACTCAAACTGTTCCTTGGAGCCTATGAGTCCACTGTGTGCTGTCTTCTGGATGAAGACTTAGTAAAGGAAGGGAGTATTGCAAAAAATAACTTTGATCCACTGTACTTACAACTGGGAAGATTTGCCTTTATGCTGCGTTTGAATGTGTTGGTGTATGTTGTGATTTGTTCCCTGGCTGGCTATATTATGGCTGCCATTGGGAGCATGAAGGGCAGATATCTGATTGGTTAAGGTTTCTAAAAACAATAACTACATTGTAGCTTTAAAGCCTTAGGTTGTTTTGGTGTAAGTTTTCTTCTGTTTATTTTTTTATTTTTATTTTTTTTTCAATTTTCCCAAACATTCATACATACATGTAAGTTGTTTATATTTCAAGAGATACTTTTTACAGTTATATTGTATTTAAAGTGTCCTGTATATTCTTGCCTGTATGGGCTCATTTTGATTGTAGTTTTTAACATTTGGCTCAAAGCCACAGATACTGATTCTAGTATGATAATGAAGCAAAAGTCTTTATTTTTATATTCAAATAGCTTTTTCTTTGCGTTTTATTGAAAAAGAAATCTTCGTATCAAGCAAGACTTTCTTCCTGTATTAGAAGAGCTGTGTTAATAAATATGATTGTATGTAAAATTTGCTTTATTCATAGAGATGTCTCTATATAGACAGATTTTTAAAGCCTGAGGTTATTTTGTTGTTTGTTATTCCCAAAAAAATCACGACTTGAAAATCCATTTTGCCATGACATTGTTTCGAGGAAGAGAAGCAGAACAGTGTTTCGTGCTTGAAGTTAGATTTGCCGTGTATATAAAATTTTTGCTACCTAGTTTAGTAGCTTTGATCAGGTGTACACATAGTGCTAATTAAAACATATGTATGTATTCCGAATACTTGGATGGTATATAGTCTTTAATTAATCAGATAATTAAGTATATCATGTTTTAAAGATAACTGAATTCTTTATATAGTTGTATGTGTTATCACCATGCAATACATTATACAAGAAAAGAGAACGAGAGTAACTGCACTCTCAGTTTTAATGTCTAATGATGTAATAACAAACTTTTAAATGAGCTTAATCTAAATTTGTCTTCGCCATAAAAATATATAATTGTTCAAATTAAGTTTGATATTATTCTCATTCATAGTTTACATATTATCTGTCCTTAATCATGATGGAGTTTTGCAGCACAACTTATACTATGTAAATGGGTGATAATTGTGCCATTTTTTTGTTTTTGTTTAAATTTGTCTTTTAAATTTCGGAACGCAAAAGATTGTAGATATATATAGATGTGTGTACATATTATATGATAATAGAATAGATGTGAAAAACAAAGGAATGAATTTAAAGTCACATGTGCCACAATTTTCATTCTGTCAAATCAAAAAGAGCTATTCATGTTATTCACCACCAAACATTACCAACATTTTGAAAATTGCAATATACTTATGAATAGACTTTAATTTTACAGAAAAATAAGAGCACAAAATGAAAAAAAAAAATTCTCAGTTATGGCACATATAACTATCATAAATCATAATACCCTTTTCACAACAATTTAATTTCTCAATGTAGATTTAAACCATTATTTCATGTATTTTAGCTGCAATGTGAGTTCTAATCGCCTTTGAAATGCACAAAAATTTGGTGATTACTGTTAATATACGGCTTGGATTATTGTCTGAATTCAGAACAGACTGGCTAATGTACATGTATTATTATTTCTAAATTTCCAAAACCAGCAATACCAATCAACATTTTGATGCTGAATTACAATGAATAGTAATCTATGATTTTCCATTATTTTGCTTTAAACCATTTATCTTTTCTATATACCATATGTATGCCTTTCAATACTAGCTGTGATAATAAACAATAGTGCCTATATATGTATTGTTCTGTTTTCTATTCATTCTTGAGTATTATAGCAGATATATCTGTCTGTTTGTCCTATCAGCTTAAGCTTCTGTTAAGTTTTCATTTGTTCATTTATATGATTCTGCTAAAAGTACAGGTAATTTAATATGTGCCTGGTTATTATAAGGTCGAGAAAAACCAGAGTAGCCGGAGAAAAACCATCGACCTATGTTCTTTACCTGACAACTACCCCTAGTGGATTTCAAACTCCCTACTCAGAGGCGGAGGGCTGATAGTGGTACTAATATGATAGGACTTTACTAGGTCATTGTTTCTACACACTCATATTAAGCTGAAACTTGCAAGAAATGATCCTGACATGGTCATGAGGAAGTGTTGTTGCATCTCTGGATGATCCCAAATCGAAGATGGCTACCATGACACTCTATCTAATTTCTTTCCTGTACGATTATTGCCAAGGTAGTCAGATGACCGTTAAGACCCTTGGACCTCTTGTTTGTCTGACAATCTAGGACTCAATGAAAACTTACCCGGTAGACACTTCATAATATGCATAATTCAAGACAAGCAATTTACATTCCGATTATTTTTTTTTTTCCAAGTGACAATGACATAATTAATGAAAAGCTGATTTTAAGTTGATTTGGAATAAGACATAAAATATGTCCGCAGCCTTGAATGAAGTCTTTCAGAGCTTTTAATCAATGATTGTCTTCAACAATGTAAAGAAAAACAACCAACACTTCATCATTAATCCCAGATACATCTTTATTCAAATTTAAACCATGTATGGTGACATTGCTACAGATACAAATTCTGGTCCTTTAGGTTACTCCACAAGTGGCTGATCATGGCATGTCCTTTTATAATACCATGTCCTCCTATATAGCTATAATACTTATCTATATGATCCCTGCTGAGAATTTGAATCAATGACCAGCAGTCCTTAGATTTCCACTTAAGCATTGTTCATTCCCACAATTTACTGTAATTACCACTCTTACTGACCAGCTACATCACTAGTGTTTAGATAAGCAGAACACTCTGGTCCTCTCTCGACCATCAATACAGACAATATCATATTAGTTATATAGTCAGTTACTGACCCCCTATAAAGGCATAGAGGGTCAGAAAGATTTATAGGGGGCGAGGGCGTAGCCCGAGCCTCCTATACTTCTTACTGACCATCGAGGACCATTTATTTGTTTTATTAATTCTTTGTTTCCTATTTGTTTGGTCAAGAATCTGAAATCAAACTTAAATCAAACTGGCACGAATGATAACAAACAATCGCCACTTTTGAAATAATTGGCCTATGCTAAATATTTATCAATGTATTTCTTTCAAGAATTTTCAAATATACGGTATAAGGAACCTACAGAATAATAATGAATATTTCATAAATCAACAATAATTTCGACATTTCTATGTGCACAGTAGGCCTACCTCAATACGACACCAGACCGTCTGTATATTGAAAGCATCACAAACAAGAGTGACACAAATATCCATCTAACATTTTAAACACAATCTCCTTGATCATCTGTGCATTCTCGCTGAGATAATCACTTAAAAGTTATGCCGATAAATTGATTGTATAGTGAAGATTGATCTGTAGGTACGAACACCTCCATTTGTTTATAATCACAGTCTAGAAAACGCTTGAATTGTTACGTTTGACTTTCGCCGCGTCATCAACTTTCAAACTGGCGTAGGGGAAGCAACTCGTATTTAAAAAAATGCATTTCATTTAATTTGAAGTATTAAAACGATTAAAATTATTTTTACACAAAAATTAACAAGTAATATATAGTTTTACGGTAATGAAGTGGTATATTTAGTTGAAGAGAATGTGTTTAAATTTTGAAGCGAGGGCGAGAGCCGCCATATTGCACCATAATAAAATTTACCACGTGACGGCTCTCCGCCAAACATTTGGGGACATTTTTGTCCGAGGTGCGATAATCACTGTTGTCCAGTCCTCACCTCATCAGCTACTTAAGTAATGAGATGACGACTTTTTTGACCAAAAGGTCCAGTTCCTCTGCTGACCAGTGTCCAGTTCCTCATCTGACCAGTATCCATTTCCTCAGCTGACCAGTGTCCAGTCCTCATCTGACCAGTGCCCAGTTTCTCAGCTGACCAGTGTCCAGTTCCTCAGCTGGCCAATGCCCAGTTTCTCAGCTGACCAGTGCCCAGTTTCTCAGGTGACCAGTGACACCAGATAAAGGAAATCAGACCACCACTGTTTTTTGGTTATTGATGGAAACTTCACCTGAATAATTCAAATATTTTCTGTTAGGAACGAGATGAGGACATTTGATAGCTTCAGCTCAACACACATACATTATACAGTACCTCATGTCATTTCAGTATGTATTAAGAATCTCGCCTAAGATGCTGAACCTTTTAAATCTTTCCAAATGGTCTGATAATTCACATTTCATATTTAACAAATAAACACTTCATGCTGGAGTCTCACAAGATCACTTGCTTTCAATCAGAATTCTAATTTTACCAACTCAATTTGTTTTTCTTTGATAAACAAAAATTGTGATATATTTTCATGGTTATGTTTACCTTGGCAGAGTCTAAGATAGTGTTTACAGAGTCAGTGTGCTGGTGTAGGTCGGTCCCCTTGTGCCTCAGTAGTATGGATACTGACTCGCATACAGTCTGTATATCAATCTCTTCTTCAGCATCTAAAAACACAAAATATTTTTAATGGTTCCACACATCAAATATTTGTCCAACTAGAAATAACTGGAAGACACAATTACACCACCTCTATACCAAATTTATTGTAATTAGTGCCCCTCCTTGTTTCTGAAGGAATTGAAAGTTTATATATTAATGCCTCCCCTCCATCACATTTAATTAAACAATGTTTTCCAATTGTGTGATGTCTATAACAAGAATTGTAACCTAGTTTACATTAAATTCATGTTTTAGCATATGAATAAACTTGTGAGTTTTTCACATGTGAATCACAATGTTATTATCAATATTTACTGAGACTAAGATAGATGTGCCATAAGAACGTAAGTTAAATATGTCTGTATTTTTGTCATTCACAGCTAGCTTACATTTAGGTCCCCCAATAAGTTCCCAACTTTGTTAAACAAATTAAGCACCCGGGGCACTTATTACAGCGAATATGGTATATATCAAAAGGTGAGGGGACAGACCACAGTAGAAGTGAACAGGACATAGGACGGACATGGGATATGCCTCCCCCATTTCATGATGGGGCAAACATTGATCAAAAGGTGCATCACCATACAAATTTATCCTGATATCACACACATTGAAACTATTCAGTAATTAGAAGTACATCCCAGTAACATCCTCGATACTCCAGGGGTTTTTATCACTGATGTTCAATTTTACTATAAGATAGTCTAGAGGTGGATATAACTTCAATGATCTTAACCCCTGGAGTATTGAGGATGTTAGAAGTAATATTTTAAAGAAAACAGTTTTAGGTTACAAATCTCTAAAGAACAGTTCACACTCACCAGTGAAGTCCTTGGACATATTATCCAGAATACTTGGAATTCCAAACTCTGATGAGACTAAACATTCTGCACACTCTGTTTTCAGATTTTGGATAAAGTCTGATACATATGCTCCATTGGCCACGAGTATGTTAAGCAAACACCAAATGTAGTCACATACACATTCCATAAGGTCCTTTGTGATTGGAAAATTCCAAGAGTTCATGTGATTGGTGAGAATTATGGCTGCCATCAGGTTTTGACTTGATAGCAAGGTCTTTTCACACTGAAATTTAATTTTGAAATTATAAATACCAAGAGTGGTCAAATAGAAATTTTTTTTTTTTTTTTAAACAAATCATTTATATACAAATTAAAGTTTTCTGTAATTCATCTCATGAAGTGTATTTATGTACACCTGCTTTTTTAATGACTGAGTGAAAGTATATGCATAAGTACAATATCAGATGAATTTAATTTGAAACAAGAGGCCCAGAGGGCCTGTATCGCTCACCTGGTTTTTTGTTAGTAATTATCACAAGAATCTGACAATTAGAAAAATAAGCAAAATTGACTCCCAAAGTTTAATTTTGAATCACAACCATACAATGATGCTATTGATACCATACAAATATGCTATCCAATACATAGGTTCAGAGACAAAGTAATTTATATGAAAATAGTAGCCTAATTGACCTTTTTGACCTCGCATCTATTGCCGTTTAAGGCCCCGTGGGTCAGCCCTATCATTTGTACAGTTTCAAATCACAACCCTATAAGGATGCTACCATTGCATTATAAGTGCTCTTCCATTCTTAGTTGCAAAGAAGAAGTCGTTTATATGGAAATAGCTAAATTGACCCCTTTTGACCCCACCCTTCAGGCTCCTGGGGGGGTCAGCCCCATCATTTGCAAAATTTTGAATCCAGACCCTTTAAGGATGTAACCATTGCATTATGAGCGCAATCCCATGTTAAGTTGCAGAGAAAAAGTTATTTATATGGAAATTGACCACTTTTGACCCCGCCCCTCAGGCCCCCGGGGGGTCTGCCCTATCATTTGCACAATTTTGAATTCCCACACTATAAGGATACTACCATTGTATTATGGGTGCTATAACGTGCTTAGTTTCAGAGAAGAAGTCGTTTATATGGAAATAGCCAAATTGGCCCCTTTTGACCCCACCCCTCAGGCCCCCTGCGGGTCAGCCCCATCATTTGTACAATTTTGAATCCCCACCCTATAAGGATGCTACCATTGCATTATGGGTGCTATCCCATGCTTGGTTTCAGAGAAGAAGTCGTTTATATGGAAATAGCCAAATTGACCCCTTTTGACCCCGCCCCTCAGGCCCCCGGGGGGTCAGCCCCATCATTTGTACAATTTTGAATCCCCACCCTATAAAGATACTACAATTGCATTATGTGTGCTATCTCATGCTTAGTTTCAGAGAAGAAGTCGTTTATATGGAAATAGCCAAATTGACCCCTTTTGGCCCCGCCCCTCAGGCCCCCGGGGGGTCAGCCCCATCATTTGTACAATTTTCAGTTAGTAGCCCATAAGGATGCTACCAGTCAAATTTTATTGAAATCCGACCAGCGGTTATGGAGAAGAAGTCGATTGTTGACGGACGCCGGACGACGGACGCCGGACGCCGGACGCTGCGGTATCCCATAAGCTCACCTCGGTCCTTTGGACCAGGTGAGCTAATAATTGATATCTGTGACATTGATCCTAGAATATGACCTAACCTTGTGAAATCATTCTCAACTAATACATCCTGTAAACCAACCTATCTTTGGTGTGCAGTGGTTTAATTACTTTTGCGAATTTCCTGATCCAAGTAAGCAAATGTTTTAAATATCTCGTAAATTCATATCAATAAGAATTTTCTTTCATTTATCAAATCCCTGAATACTAATCTTTGTTAATTTGATTTGAAAAGGAATTTGCAAAATTAATTCACCAAAGAAGTCGGCCCGGATTACAGTAGTACTCTTCATTCCTCATCATGGATCTTGTAACATTTTGTAACAATTATTTGTATAAAGAAATAATATGCTAATCACAAAATAATTTCCTTGGGCTCTTTAGGTTATTTATAACTGTGTTTTACAGTAATTTGATTAGATTTATAATTATCTAAGTATGATTATAACTTTTAGATGACCTTTTGACCTTATTTATTGAAAGACCTTTAAACTTACTGACCAGGTAAGATTGTAGAAATGATTCCAACACTTCAGCTACTTGTGATGTGTTACTAAACTGCTGGAAAATGGAACATACAGCCTGCAACAGGAACAACAGTGTATGATAGTAAACCAACACAAAAAAGTATGACAGTAAACAAAACAACAAAGTATGACAGTAACAAAACATCAAAGTATGACAGTAAACAAAAACAACAAAGTATGACAGTAAACAAAACATCAAAGTATGACAGTAAACGAAACAACAAAGTATGACAGTAAACAAAACAACAAAGTATGACAATAAACAAAACATCAAAGTATGACAGTAAACAAAACAACAAAGTATGACAGTAAACAAAACATCAAAGTATGACAGTAAACAAAACAACAAAGTATGACAGTAAACAAAACACAAAAGTATGACAGTAAACAGCAACAAAAAAGTATGAGAGTAAACAAAACATCAAAGTCTGACAGTAAACAAAACAACAAAGTATGACAGTAACAAAACATCAAAGTATGACAGTAAACAAAACAACAAAGTATGACAGTAAACAAAACATCAAAGTATGACAGTAAACAAAACAACAAAGTATGACAATAAACAACAACAACAAAGTATGACAGTAAACAAAACATCAAAGTATGACAGTAAACAAACATCAAAGTATGACAGTATACAATACAACAAAGTATGCAAGTATACAATACAACAAAGTATGACAGTAAACAAAACAACAAAGTATGATAGTAAACAAAACAACAAAGTATGACAATAAACAACAACAACAAAGTATGACAGTAAACAAAACAACAAAGTATGACAGTAAACAAAAACAACAAAGTATGATAGTAACAAAACATCAAAGTATGACAGTAAACAAAACAACAAAGTATGACAATAAACAACAACAACAAAGTATGACAGTAAACAAAAAAGTATGATAGTAACAAAACATAACAAAGTATGACAGTAAACAAAAACAACAAAGTATGACAGTAAACAGCAACAACAAAGTATGACAGTAAACAAAAACAACAAAGTATGACATTAAACAAAAACAACAAAGTATGACAGTAAACAGCAACAACAAAGTATGACAGTAAACAAAACAACTAAGTTTGACAGTAAACAAAACAACAAAGTATGACAGCAAACAAAACAACAAAGTATGACAGTAAAATTGTGCTGATAGTAACAAAACAACAAAGTATGACAGCAAACAAAACAACAAAGTATGACAGTAAAATTGTGCTTTATTCAGCCTACCTGGTACTAAAAGTATACCAACGTAAAGTTTGGTTAATTCAAACTTGGGGGAGACAATTTAGTTTTATAATTAAGCAGAGAAATTCCTTAAAGATGCTCCACCGCTGACAAATAGTATTTTTTCACTATCAAAAGCAGGAGTAGACGATGTAGCATTTTTCTTCAATTACTAAACTTTCTTACTTTACACCATTACCACCATTGAAAAGTTTGACCTTCTAATTTTACTTCAAGTTAAAAATATGAAAAATAATTAATTGCATCCTGAAAAAAATCTGTGGCACTATATTCTATATGGAATGAAGTATTGTTTGCGCATGCACCAAAGGCAGAATTATTTTATGTTATTTTTTGAGTTAATTATACCTTAATATACATGATTATTCACAAATTATTGTTCAAATAATGAATATCATTCATGCTCTGTCAGCGGTGGAGCATCTTTAAGGCTCTGCAGTCAATATATTTGCTTCGTAAATTGATGACCAGAATTGCTGTTAGTATTTATTGCTTGCGAATATGTGCATTTCTAAAGCTTCTAAAACATGAAGTTATATATTCAAAGATATACAACATATATGTAATGATACCTTTGCCACAGTGACGGATCTGTTCCAAATCTCCATGTTAAAATGACAGAAAAGCTTTTTGGTACCATGGCAATGCAAAAATGTGGTTTCGGACTTGTTTTCTTCATTTTCTTCATTGTCAATATCTGTTTCATAAGAATTAATTATCAATTTTCAAAAAAGAAAACAAATTCATAGCCTACCATATATGTATATTTTACGTACTAAAATACTTGTAAACTCAATTTCATGTCTTATGATACATGCATTTACTAAAATGATACAATTAGTTTTACAAACAAGTCAAGTTTAATAAATATAAGAATTAACCTTGTATCCATAATAACGTATTGTTATTTAAATGTATCCAAGGAAACACACATTGTCAGGACATGCAGGTGCCCTTTTAACCTCTGATGAAAGTGTTAAAACACTGTTTATTATACAATTCTTTTCTAGATCTACATCAAGGATAAAATTATCTACAACAGATTGACCTTTAACATACCTGGAGAGATAAGTACGCTGAGAAGAGTACTGATGTGAAGCATACCTCCTTCCACTGTCAGAGACTCATTCATATACCTGTTGTAAACGGGATTCAAAGTGTTAAACATAATTTTACAGAATTTTACAGTATAACCCCTCTAACTCGAACTTGCATTTCTCGAATCCCCCCCATTTATCAAACTGATCGTGTGGTCCTGACATATGCTACAAAACTCCAGATACCTCAAATTGATATTCATTAAACATTCCTCATTCCTAGAAAAGAAATATCATCCCCTTCCTATTAAATACATAGTAAAGATACCATCCATTCGTCAAACAGGTGCTCAGACGTTGAATTTGATTTTTAGTGTATTAAACACAACTGCACTGACCGAGGGTACAGATCACGGTCTGTGTTTACACAGGTAGTGTCAGATCCGCAGGTAATTAACGGATTACCGGTAACAGCAACATCTACCTACATAATCACCAGTTGTTCTTCGTTTGTTAATCTGTATTTCGTTACGTTATTGGTGTTAAATTTCAATTGTACGCTCGCTAGCCTATTTAATGTTTTAGTTTATGTTAGGTTGAAAGTGCAGTGCTAATTTATGCAGCAAATCAATGTTATTTTCAATCAATGTGTTTTATATATTATATTTATTTTTATAAATTAGGTGATTTCACTTTCCTGATTTCTGTAGGTATTGGAAACATGTTTCTTCTTACATCATTACTTTTTAATGATACTTTGACTTGTGATTTTACCCGTGCTTATGTATTGTTCTTAAATAATTTATGATATGTAAATTTTAATCAATATGCTGCAATGTACCTCTTGACCTACATGTAGATGATTAATAAGTTTGGTAGGCCTATATGCGTCTGGCCTAATATACACTTCAAATTCTCTTCAGCACTTTACAATGTGCACTTTCATCAAATACACATTTTATTAGCACTACAATTGAATATCACCCAAATAAATATATTCAATGGTGGAAAACAATAATTAAAATATTATTGACATGAAAGGTTTGTCAAAGTGACCAGCACTTATGCCTATTATATTATGACTATCGATGACCAACCTCAGATGAGTTGAATATCCTGTATTCCTCGAACTATTGACCTGCAGTTTCAGCTAAAGGGGTTGTACTGTACTTTAAATTGATTGATTGAAATTGAATTAAAGTCATTCATACATATGATAGTCAAAAAATCCTTTTTTTACAAGTCTACAAATTGGAAGACAGTTCAACATACCTATGATGCAGTATCTGTAGAATATACAAACAGATATCCACCGATACCTGGTTACATCTGCACAGTCTCACAATGGACGACAGCGAACTCTCCTGGAGTGGAGGTACATAGTATATCAGCTCCACAAACCGTTTCTGTGTACTTATCTCAAGTTTCGTAAAATATTTTGAAGTCTGATCTAAAACAGATGAAAAAAGCTAATAAACATACTCATTTACTTCTGATGTCAAATATACATGTTTTATTTTTTAGGTGGATTGAATGATAGACAGAATGCAACAAAATAATTACTATAGAAGAACTCTCATATTCTACAGGGTTTTTAGAGAAAGACCTTTGATTTAATTAGGATGTGTGATGAGGAAAAACAAAAAGATCCTACCACTAGACCAACGAGTCTTTGATATATAGGTTATAAAATAGTTTGATTTAATACAGGTCCATTTGGATTGACCAATAGGTTTACCATTCCTGAAATCTAAAAAGTGGATATGGAGGCTATAAATGGGAAAGATATGCTAAATGATTTTGTACCTGAAGTCAATTTATGCCAAGTAGCCTAGTTTCACATGCAGCTCACAATTTAAGACAAGGATGAAATGACATTGGAAGTGCTCTATGTAAGTGAGGGAGAGAGATTAAAGATCTGTATATCAATTTGATATAATCTTAAACATCTGAAAGGTATATTCAGATTTATATCTATAAAGCGTTTAATATTTGTCTATTTTGTCCCGCATTACTGTTTGTATCCTATTATGTAATTGTGTTCGTTTTGTTATGTCTTGATAAAGGGGCAGATTGCCTCGAAAATTTGACAATTTTTTTTGTCCACATGGTTGGAATTACTTCCTTGTCCCATTGATTACCACATGACTTGTACATACCTAAAACTTGATCCACAAAGTTCTGTATGATAGACATAGCTGCTGTTGACATTTTAGATTGACACACAGCCTTCTTCATCACCATTAGAATTTGTGCTACAATTTTGTGGTTAGAAATAGACATAAAGAACACTTCTGGCAACGTTTCCAGAAAAGTAACTGCCATGTTGGTGTCGATGAGATCTTCAAATTGGTGATCCATGAAGATGTCGGAGAAAAAGTTGAGCAGGTCTTTCCTTTGGTTGGAGTGAGGATGGCAGCTTGTGTATCTAGTCAGCATCTGTTGTAACAAACTGTCCAGACAACCTATGGAAACAGTGTGTGTTTAACTCATCACCGGTACATATAACTTTACAATTTTTTAATTCATACTGAACATAAATATTTAGTGAAGTCTTTCTTTTCTTCCTTTAAAACATAATTATAATGACAACACAAAAGAAACAAAAAATAAATTTGAATTCTGAAAACGGCTTGAATTTATATTTCAGGCAACATATTTTTCATTGAAGAAATATTTGATCCCTTGAAAATTATATACAAATACATGTATCATGAAAATAAAGGACTTTGGCATTTGACTTTTACCGTGATCCTGATATTGAGACAACAGGCGATTGATGATGGTCATCACTGTATGCTGGTCCTGGGAACTAAGCCCCTCCTCTTGGACAACGTCACCAAGGTAATCAAAAATGTCAGACTCCCATGACAAATTACTACTGTTCTGTGATTGGTCAGCTTCAAGTATCATAAAGTGGGTCATGATGTCACACACAGCCAGATTAAGATTTGTTGCTGTCAGCTGAAACAGTTATTTTATAAGGCTGGTAAATGATACCCATAATACACTGTTCAGCTCAAGATGTTAACTTGACCAATTGATTCCTAGCTGGTATTTTATAAGTGACAGTAATTAAATAGACATAAATCACAGACTCTTTCACAATGACATAGTATGGATATTCTGACAAATTTTGTAAATTCAGAAAACTTTCACATAGAACTTGCATGTGAGTGAATAATATTCGCATAAATAAGACAATTTTCATTTTTATTTCAAAGATAGAATCACTCTAGGATTATGAGATCTAGAGTTCACCCTCATTTTGCTGCTATAAATACTGTAATTAAAACAAGATAACAAAACCATCAATCTCTTTTACCTGTATTTCTGAGCTCTGCTTTTGTTTTTTCTCTTTCCCTGACCTTTCAGCTGGCTGGTGAACAGCGTAGGGGAAATGTTGAAGGAATTGGTTTCTAAAGTCTGACAGGTATTTGTTTTTCAATGTCTCCATCTATATCGGACAAATGAAATATACAGCTGTTTATATTATATTTTAAACATTTTACAACTTGCAAAACAATTTATAAAATTAACTGATCCATCAAACTACACATAAAGCTTCATTCCTTTCAAGAGCATGTGACACTATCAGAGCTTTTCTGTAATAATGTGAATAACTTAACCAACCTGTACTTACCAAGGATGGATTGTTTTTATCCACACATTGCCATAGTAACTGTATAACCTGTAGTACACTGCCACGGATGCCTAGAGATTCCTGGGATATCAAGCTCCCTACGAAACAGAATGAAGTGTGATTAGTGTTGGATACTTAAGTGTACCATTTGTTGTAATTAATTACTATTAAATTTGATCAGCAAGTTTACCATTCAGTAATCCATTTGAATTTCGTTGGCCATCTGACATATTAATCACATCACAAAGTTGTATTGCAGTGGTAGCCATGCAATGATATTAAAGGGAAACGAACCTAAAATAAGTTTTTCTGTATGCTAAGATACGGTTTTCAGATGTTTATTGAATATTTATTACAATGATTGGTTATCTAAAACGACAGGAAAACATGGGGAATACCTACCCCAAAAATGATAAAAATAAACCGTCATATTTATTTTTTGGAACACAAAAAAGAAAACTGATCAAAAGCAAGGTTATGATGAACGACAAACTTGCTGACACGACAAGGAATATCAGTTTTCCACATTTTAAGATGACTTTCTAATTTACAATCTTTGACATATGAAGTACATGTATAGGCCATATTTGTGAATATTCATAAAAAAACAGTTTGTTTTTAGCGTAACTGAATTATAAGTCAAAAGTCAAACGAGACTTTTCGTTCGACGGGGCACTGCGAAGAGAGGTTCTTGACTTAATTGCACACATGTACATCACGCAAGTATAAAGTGGGAAGTTGCTCCCGTCTCTTGCATTGTAGTGATTCCATTTATATTTGCCTACTTTCCCAATCGCGCACATTACTGACTCTTGTCGTAATCCAGTTTCTATTGGAATTTGTTTGTGTTTCCTTCACCCACGCTTTCGGCCCACCATTGTGTTTACGTTCATTCAATTTGTGCAGTGCATTGTGGGAGGTCACTAACGTTCAATACTACTATTTTTATCACACTGCAGTCTACAAAACTCGTCCGGGTCGGTTCAAAATACAGAAAAATGGAATTTCCATTATAATCATTTTATTTGACACATTTGCACAATAACTGATATACAAAATGTATATTACTTAGTAAGGTATCTGACACGTCTTAAATATGTAATTTACTCAAATTTACATGGTTTATTAGGTTCATGTCCCTTCAATATTCAGCAGAGGTATTGATATTTCAAGGGGAATACATAATATATCTAGGTAACGCAAATCAGCAGTATTGGTAGCTTATTCCAGGATGAGAGAAATCCCTCCTTATTGAACAGACCTATACAATATTGACTTAATTATTTTCACATTTTCACTGTAATCCCACTATATAACATTACTAAATGCTGTTGGCATTGTCCATTGCATGAACTGTCATCCACTGATTTTGACATATTTATCATTATGATGGCTGCATTTTGAAATGGCTGGTCCATCGTTAACGATAATAATTATTATTCATTATAGAAGCAAAATCTTTATTACAAAGTTGTTATTAAAAGTAAATAAAAGCATTGAACTGCATTCATGATCAGTTAGCAATTATGTGATGATAAATGCCAGCTGGACAATGGCAAACTTAACCTGAAGAATTAGCACTCTTCATTTAATTTGCCATTGTTCAGTTGGAATTTATCCTTCCATAATTGCCAACTGAATGCATTTCAATGCTTTAGTATCTCCTTCGTAGAGAAATTCTATCAGGGCCTACCTTTTTTACTAAGCATATGCTGTGAGCCCTCTGCCTCGACCCAGCACTCCAACAGGAGAGGCACCAATACCTGTACAAACTTCTCCATGCCACCTTGTCCAGTCAGGGCATAACTCTCCTCTGTGGAGGTCAGTTTCTGACCAGACCTGTGAACAGTAACATGTAAAGGATTGAAATATCTTATGTTCAGTATTATAATTATGACAGGAACCAAAACATATCAAACATGTACTTCGTTTCATTCTTGTTTGAACATTTACATTTGTAATTATATTTCTTTAATTACATTATACAGTCGAAACTCGTTATCTCGAAATTCAACGGACCAACGAAAATAATTCGACTCATCCGGAATTCGACTCAAACGTAATGCCATTAGGTTTGGTCAGAACGTGGTTTTCAACGGTCCTTATATCTTATGACAGCCGGGTACATGCCTATTACCGTGATCAGCATATTATCGTGATTTTCCAACTGATAAGGTTTGTATCAAATCTTTTTAGTTATATGTTTTCAGATGTTTTGGGATTTTTTAAAAATACATTCGTAAATAAAAAAAATTGAATTACGATAATATGATTGTCACGATAATAGACATGCACCCTGATTTCCCGGTGGTATACGTATACTGACTTCAATGGTTCACACATCAAACTTATACGGGATATATTACCTGAACAAATAAAAACAAGCACCTTTCTTATTTCAGAATTTAATGGTATTTCCTAATAGTAAAATAAACAATAGTTTTCACCTACCGTGAGCAGACTACATTCTCCGTTTCTACTGGTTAATATATAATTTACGGTAAATGAAACGAAAGTAGATTTCTATACCAACGAAAAAATACATTGTATGGCTAAGATACTAGTACATCTGCAACGACTAGTTAAACATTTAACATTGTGGGTTTGTTATATTATTTTGCACTATCAACATTCCATACAAACCTTAGAACACACTTTCGTTTCTAATGATTCCTAAACAAACACGCTTCCGGTCATGATCAGCCACGCTGATCGAGCCATGCTGAGTGTGATTGTGTAAACAAGCGTCCTGTTTATGTACAGGTAAGTCACAATTGTAAAGTGACACTAATTAGGAAGCCAGACTTGAGAGGATTATTAAACAATTATTAAATATTAGCAGTCATTGTTGTAGTATGTTCCCATAGGCCCGAATCTGCATATACCGATCGCGATATGTGCAGGTAAACCAATCACGTGTTACGACAAACCACAGGTGAATTTCAATTGTTTGTATCCATGTTATATTTACGTAATTGTTGGGTTTTTTTATTTAAAATTTTGACTAAAATTAAATTCGAGATAGCGACTGTTTTTTCCGCTGAATATCCGTTCTAGGGACCAGGAATTGACTTTGACACAACCGGAGTTTCGAGACATCGAAATTCGAGTCATCCGATCTTAAAATACATACACAAAGAAGGACGAAAAACGGGACTTGAAAATTAATTCGACTCAACCGGAATTTCGACTCAAGCGATTTTGAGATAACGAGTTTCGACTGTAGTAATATTTTAAGCATAATTTGCTACACACATATAACATCTTAACAGGAAATGAAAAGTAAATAAAGTTATGACTATAAATTCAGTGTTAGCACGTTCATCAAAAAGAGTACTTAACTATATTTTATTTCATGTAACAGAAAAATTCTATTTCTTTTAATGTCTGAATTATGTATGAGTACATGTATATATGGACTATCATTACCTGACGGGAACTCCACAAGAACCAAGTCTAGATACAAATGTCTGTGGTATTGGTAGATAGCCAGATTCAGTATCCCATCGGACAGTCCTACCACAGGACATCACATCTTCTGATACAGCTGACCTTTGACCTGAGGTACCATTAACTTCATACTTCATAACAGCTGATAAAAGTTTGTGTAGTCTTTCTAAAACAGTGCTCCTCCACTTCTGTGAAGTTGTTTTTCTATTTGGATTCACATTTAGAGTTCTCTTTTTATCCCCTGTAGTTTTAGATGAAGAAATCTGCTCAATGAAATTAGGAAGAAGCTTATTAGAGCTCCCTATGACCAGTTGAGGGAAGTTATCAAGGAAAATATCCAATATCTTCAAGGAGTCAGATTGTATGTCATCATAGATATGAGACATGGCACAGCACAGGTGGGCACTAATCACTGGGAAGAACGAGCTCAATTGTCGTTCTGATATAAGTGGTAGGCATGATTTCAGAAGTTTTATATTTGCTTGTCGTACGGCCGCGTCTTTGTCAGAGAACGTAGACGCTGAACGCTCCAAAATCGTCGCCATGTGTGACCTGATCAGATCAGGGTACGTAGTTAAGAGTTCACGCATCCCTGTGAGAGCGTCATGTCGGACTGTTATACTGTAATGTAGACATTGGGTCAATAACTCCTGCAATATCAAGTTACCTCAGATTACCAAAACATTGAAGGGTTAATAAATAAAATTAGAAATTAACAAGTAGTCAATTAATACAAACTTTCGTCTTTTAAAGTAAATCATCAAAACAACTTGTATACATATAAGCTTTATAGATATCTTGAAATGATATTATCATGACATTGTTTTGTATTGCATATACTAATTAGTGCATGTTTTCCTATATCTTTTTTTTAGTTTTTTAAGTATTTAGATGCATTTAAACAAAATAATAAGCCAGTGCCCCATCTCTCCAGCCATCACCATCAGCCTCAATTTTGTGACCTGGTGGCAAAGATCTAACATTTGGTCACAGGAGCAGCAGCTACATGTTGTAGAGCTATAGAAGTATATGTCTGAGTGAACTATTACCCACTTAAACATCATGACCATGAGGTGATTTCTACTAATGGTAGAATGTCAAACACCACCTCAACCAGTAGGGTCCAGACTTTACCTCTAGGATATTCAGTATATCTGTCCAGAGAGGTGAGAAAATGGTGGAATGACATCAGATACCTTTGGTCTCTTGCATGAATAACACAGGTTAAATTACACTTAAAATAGTAAACCAATAATTCATGGCCTAGCTAGTTACCTTTATACTAACCTTTATGTTTAGATTCCTTTTTGTACTTGGCTGAGAGTCGTCAGATTTCAGCCGCTGTATCACTTGTATGGACCGGGTTTGAAAACTACCTGTAGTCACATTATCAGCCTTTTTTAACTGCTTGCCCACTTTGAGTTTCACTTTCTGAAAATCCTTCTTCTTTTTCTTGGCTTTCCCCATTGTTAATTAATTCCTGTAATTAAAAAGGAACACCTAAGTAATTTAAATTTCAGAATTGCTAAAACTTAAGTGTATATAAATAAGAAATATATAACCTCTGGGTTGCAAAATTTTAATCCCATGTAGGGTATGTACTGACCCTGGTTTTTGTATTTTCAACAGGTTCTCTGTTTTTCATCCACCAACAAACCTGGAATGTCCTTAAATGAAACTGGCAGTTATTAGGACTTTAAACTAATATAAACTCTTCAAGCCAATACACATCAACAACACTCTGGGCTTATATTATAATCATGCAGTTTACTGGAAAGAATCTAATTTGCAAGCAAGTAGAAATGTTGTGGTTTATACATCTGGAGTTTCTTTATTAGATTTATTTTGCAATTTTTTAATGTTTTATATATACTTTTGTGAAAGGTTAGTCCAATTTGGTAATATCCCACTCCCCTTGATTTCCTTTTTCTTTTTTAATACCACCTAACACTCATATTTTTGGCTAGAATGCAGTAGTTTGAAATGATATGGACTTTCTGATCTAGTCAATATATATGTGTATATGGTACAGGTGGTAGAACATAATATGATTTTAGGCAAAGCTATGAAAATGTAAATGCAAAGGTAAGATTTTCTTAACAATCTCTTTTTGGGGGTTCATCTATTACAACTGATTTCATTATGAATTTCAAAAATGTAAATATTTAGTATTCTCCCTTGAGTGAGATTTTGGATACGCAACACTGGACCAGAAGCATGGTTTTGGAAAAAATATAGCCTAGCTACCCTACGATGTTCATATAGTAGCTATATATATAGAGGTAAGCTATAACATTTTTTTCCAAAATCAAAATCAGATGCCTGTGACTGGATTTCATGTGATTTCCGTTTCCAGTTTATGCAGGAAATTTCTCCACTCTATGTTAAATGGGTAATATACTTTGATTTATGTTACATAGTATCATAACAATCGAGCCTTTAGTGCTGCCATGCCATACAAAAAAACAATAAAAAATTATAAAAATCACTGCCTACTCAAAAACCTTTTACCACTTTGGCCTCAAGTAAACAAATAACATCCTTAACTTTTAATATCCCAATTATGATAATACCTGGAAATCGAATCCATGGATCCAAGATACTCTGGTCCTGACACCAAACTTGGACATTATGACAGATATGTCTGGTTTAGAGCCAGAGTACACTGCTATATCAAAAGGTGAAACTCCCAGACACCGTTTGGTATCAGGCCAGCTACATGTAGGTTATATCTCCTATTATAAGACTGACCACTGAGAACTTACCTTGTTTTTTTCAACAAATGAATAATTTATCTACCCAAATATAGCAATATGTTGAGATTAGAGGTGATTGGCATACTATGAGAAAATGGCGAGGAAGAAGAGGGAAATTTAAAATTGCGGAATAGAAACCACTGTGTTGACACGATAAAAAGTGCATGTGTGATGGCTATGAGTAAATAATTTATTCATTTGTTGAACAGATCAAAGTGGCAAATCGCTGTGGTAATATTTTGTAAGCAGTCTGAATAGGAGATGACCTGGCCCGGCACCAAACAGTCTCGAGTTCCACCATTTGATATAGCACTGTGCTCTGGCCCTAAACCAGACATCTATCTGTCAGTCCAGATTGTCTCAGGCTACATCTACATCTATATTATACTGACCACCTTCATCAAGCTGAAGTTTATGTCAAATTGGAGTGAGTGAAAAAAAAAAAAAAGTTTAATAGGCAGAAAGGATTGCTGATTTAAATGCTGAAGTTGAAGGGTTTGAGAGAATTTGTGGTTGTAAGGAATTCCAGTCTGTTATGGTTCAAGGAAAAAATGAATATTTACGTGTTTGTGTTCTGCATGAGGGAGTCTGATATGTGTACGGATGTGCATGTCTTGTGTTGCGTACTGGAGGAACGAGTAAGTCTTTTATAATGTTTATTTTATAATGTGTTATTTTATGAAGCATGGTTAGTCACATGTCTTTCCTACGGTGTTTCTAGAGAGCGCCAGTTTAGATGTTGTATCATGTCACCAACACTGGAGGTGTTTCTTTGTTTGTTGGTGACAAATCTTGCTGCTCTTCTTTGTAACATTTCAATTTTGCTGATGTCTGATTTATTATAAGGGTCCCATACTGAGCAGGCGTACTCTAGTGATGGTCTAACAAGGGTCTTATAGGCCTGTTCTTTAATAGAGGTAGAGCCGATCTTGAGGTTTCTACAGAGAAAGCCCAGGGTGGAGTTGGCTTTTCCACAGATGTTGGATATATGGGATTCCCATTTCAGGTTTGAATCCTATGTATTTGGCTTTGTCTACATGTTGTAATTCTTTCTGGTGTAGGATGTATTTGTGATGAATGGCCTGTTTGTTATTTGTTATTGATAGGATGTTGCATCTGTCTGGGTGGAATGACATTTCCCAAGACTTTTCCCATTCGGCTAGGTCTATTTAAGATGGATTCATTTCTATTTTAGGTTTCGACTGCAAGGACCAAGGATGAAGAGAAAAAAAATATTTCAAATACAATACTATTCCACATATACAGTCGTGACATAATCGTCATATTTTGAAGAAGAACCTGTTCAAAGGATTTGTGCATCGCAAATTAGTAGATCTAAAACATTTTTATAACAACACATTTGGCATCCTGTATAGGAATAAACATTGTCTTTGAGACATATATTACAATTTTTGAAGTTTACCAGACATCTATGATATATATTTCTGAACTTACCCAGCACTTTTTATACGTTGTTTATAAATATTACATGCACGTGTTTTATACTCGGAAGCCTGTGAGTATTCTCTAAAATGTTAATAACTTCCGAGGAGAACCGAAAGTGTATATATCTTACAAAATTATGTGGAAAGAAATAAGAGGAAAATCGTGTTTAAAAGTATTGAATACCAGATTTAACGCAAATAAATACAATAAATGATTATGGCATAATTGTTTAGAATCGTGTTTTTTCTTAGATCTTAGATATTGCTTATTTTTTTATTATCATTATACATTTCGTTTACATACAAAGCCAATATGTTGGTTTGTAAGATATACTAACCGGCAATATGGTCACTGTCGACGCGGCAGTTTAGTTTCTGTTTGTCGTTTATAACTTATTCTGACTGATTTACACTTATATTATGTAAGTATCTTACTTTTACTCACTAACAGTTAAACTCTTTAAATGGATTCAACATTATTTTGAAAAAAATGCCCCTTATATTCGCCGAATTATTCATTTAACACATAAAACATTTTGACAGGTGCGTCCTTCCTTGTCAAATACGTAATTTGTAAAGGCGAACGTTATATAAGACTTCGAATGATGCTCTTTTAACTATTACTGCGTGCTTATTTATATTGACTTTTGTTAAGATTATAAAAAAACAACGTTTTTTGGATATTTATTGACGAAATCATTGGTTTGGCATTTTGGTAGATTGATGCATGACACAAAGCTTTTACTACAGTATTAAATGTCTTATGATCAACATGATCATATTTTGGTTATCAATCCAAGTCAAAGTTTTCAGATCTGCAAAGACTTTCTCATTATGATTATATGTTGTCTATGTAATTATGACCTGCCCCTGAAGCTGAAATTTCTGTATACACATTTCTGTTTTCAGCGATCTGATGTCCAATGGAGTTTACAGAAGTGGTTGGCTGGATGGCCTTCACCACATCTGTCATTGTCCAGTTGGTTGGAATGTAAGTATATATACCATTAGTATCTTGCTCGTCTACATACATCATTGGCGTTTCATTAAACACACATTAATGTTGGGTTTTTTTAAATGAACATTCGTTTTCATTCTTTCATTCAATGAATTGATTTAACATCTACTGACTAATTAATTTCAGTGAGGTTTGCATGCGAATTATCAAGAAAGGATCAACAGGGGACATATCACCCATACCATTTCTGACCTACTTCATTGTGTAAGTATGCACAGTTTTTGTAACAATGACATTTATGGGGGATTGATAGAGTTTAAGGAATCTGGTATATACCTAAACAATGTATCTTTGTATTTAAGTAGCTACATGTAGGTTATGCATAGACATTTTATAAGCAAAATGTAGCAACATTTGACTTCGATATTACATATTGTACAATCAAATCATGTTATAGACAGTGATAATCAAATTATCAGAAAATGAGAGGTACATGAATGTGTACTCGAGGACCAGTACTTTGTCCAATAGAACACTTCTGAAGTTCAAATTAAACACTATCTTTAAGCTAAATGAGTTTAAGTTAACAAGATTTGGTTGTGCTACATTTCGGCAGCTGGTACATTTCTGTTGATATATAACCAATTATGGGACTGTTTATATAATTACCAGTCGTATCACATATTGCCTTTAATGCATACATTATAAATACCAAGCATGTCATCAGATAAACATATGCTACCTAATGCATGATGAGTGTAGGACGTAGTGACTGCATCTATACAGTAGTTTTGATTTATGCCAATGTATACCAGGCATTTTAAATAAACATATACAGACATTCTGGTTCACAGCTGTGACACATGTATATTATGTTACAGGTATTGTAACAGATGTTAATGAATGATCTACAGGTTTATGTAACTATATACCTGAAGATATTGATTGTAAAGTTGGCTGTTCTCAAGTGTGTCAAGTGATTAGCTATAGGAGATTTCAGAAAAGATGGTGTGGCGTCACTGAAAGTATACATCCGGGTCCTCAAAGGTACAAACACAATATGGCGATAAATTAAAACAATAACATATACGTACAGCCCTGCTATACAATCGATACTGTGGCAAGAGTATACACTTTCATACATGCAAATTCTGATTTTAAAATGGTTTCTTATTGTTTAAGAGGTTACAGACATTTATATTCTTATATTTACAATTGTTTATCGCTAAATATATTTCTGTAGATTTAGTGTTGAAGCCAGCTTGCGAAACGGTGCCGGGTCGTCACATCACACGTACCCGTTTTTTGTTCACACGTAGAAATCCATGTTGTGAAAAAGTTATGAACAGATAATTGATTTGATTGTGTCATATTTCTGTTGTACATGAAAAAGCTGCTCACAACACTATTTAACATAACGAAAGGTGGACCATATCTGGCCAGACCACGGCCGCTTGTGCATGGCTTCGTTGCTGGTAGATCACCGCAGGCCACAGCATAGTTTGGGAAATAAATCATATTAATAATTACCAACACTTTTATCTCAATAAGGACTTGTTTAAGATATATATTTTGTTATTTAATATGTACATGTTGTTTAAATGGAATGCTCTTGTATCATAACAAAATGACGAATAGTAATCAAACTACATGTGTTACACATACACGTATGGCTGCCGATCTCGAAAAATAAAGTGAAATCTTTCAGTTTTAATGCTGCAGATTTCATTTTTAATATTTCATTTTCAGCCGCTTTTATCCCATAGACTGCTATGTTAAGTCTCAAATTGAAGTGATATTACTTTTAGATAATTTGAATACATATTAGGTAGACTTCATTTAAATTGATACAAATTACAGATCGTAGTACTGTATATGCCGACCAGGATACATGTACATTGCGCACGGCTTCGAGAATCCTAAATACTCAAATTTTGTTTAAAAATATGATAAAATGAGCCTACAAACTGACTCATTTGTATGTTATAAACTAAATCCCAAAATTGATGACAAAAAAATTAACCAGAATACGTAATTTTATGACACTGAAAATGGACGAAATTCAGGTTCTCGGCTGTACTGTAATGGCTGCCGTGGGCTTGGGGTAATCTACCAAAGCAAATGTTTAATTTTGCACTAATCATACATTGTAAGGCATTTTATCAAGTAACACTTCGAAAACAGTAATTGCTTATAATTATATGTTGGGTGACTTAGAATTTAATTTGTAATTTCAAGTTTATATTTGCAATATATCTGTCAATGTTTATATGTAATGGCCACCGTGTTTTCTCGTAGCGGTCAAAAATGGAGTATTAACAGAGTAAAATATATGAATACCATATGTTTAAATTTGTATATTATTGTAAAATATTTTTATTTACACTTTTTGAAATTAAAATAATGCAATAGTTCTCGGTTTGCCGTACTATTTATTACAATAAAATGTAAACAAACATCGCAAGCGGCTGTGTTCCCTCAATTTTTATGTGTACAGATATAAGAGTTGTACCTTTGAGCGCACGGATGTAACTTTGTGTGACGTCATCGCCATCTTTTCTGAAATCTCCTATTGTAAGCTTTATTTTTCACTTGATATTTTTTTCATGTTTTATATCCATTGCAATCCATTATTCATACATGTATTCACTTTATCATTTATCAATAATAACAGTCTTTAAGTGATGTATACCAATGTCTTTTCGTTGATGTTTTTAAAGGCTTCCTGTTTCTGTAAATCATTTCAGCTCTACTTTGGTACACAGGTCTGCTAACAATAGTACTCATTCTAACAGCAATATTACATTATTTTTCTTTTTTAAATATTCATTTGATTTGTATTAAATAATCTCTTTGCTTAATTGCCAGTCATAGCTTGTATATTATGTGTAATATACATGTAGATAACATCTTTTTCACCAATAGTATACACTTTCTAGTTTTAGACCTGTTATCAGTAAGTATATAGTTGTGCACTTCTTTTTTCTCACTATGATTTGTTAAAATAACAATATTTTGTCTGGCATTAATTGACTCACTTCATCATAAAAATATTAGGATTTTCATTAAATGCAACCATAAGATTTTGAAAGAAAAATTACTGATTGACTTCTATAGCTGCTACATCAGAATACATGTACAACAATGTAAAAACAAAATGTCTAACATTCTTAGTTTTACAACATGTAGATGTCCATATAGTTCATCATTCAAATTACTATGTGGCACTTTTTAATTCTAGATAATATCCATAATAGTGCTTATTATTTTGAACTACAAAATTACAGGAATAAAAAATAATGACAATTTTTTGTCAAATGCTCATTTGTATTAACATTGGTTAGAAACTAAATATTAATTTTGGGATGTGGTTACAATAATGTTGTGAATTGATTTTAAATTATTGATAAATGAAAGGGGAAAAAATTCAAGTGTAAATAGTTACTTATTTTTGCAGAAATACAGAAAATAAGCCCCTCAGCCAACAGATCAAAAGCTTATTTGCCTTTTTTTGATAATTCAATTAATAATTAATTTCTTCAGAGATTCGTATGTTTTGGTCAGTCAGTTTTCTGTTTTGTTTGAAGCATTCTTGTGAATATGAACAAATTTACTAAAGAAGATATCAGGTTTTATAGGAATCTTTTTACAAAACATAATATACAGGACGACAGCAACAAAAACATCATAACATTGTGAAGTGCTTTGTGATTAATGAGTGATTTGCAAAATAATATAGCGGTAGTGCTTTTCCTAATTGAGGAAAGAATTTCCTTGTGATATGTAGAAGTGAACATAAATGGTTTTGATTGATAATAGTTCAGGATGTTCAGGGAGAAAAGGATACATAATTTTTTGTTTTACTTCATCTCTTCAAACTTCTGAGTGACCCGGTTCTTTCTCATCGAAGTCATTGACATCCTTGATACTCCAGAGCTTCCTATCACTTACGATCCCTACACCCCTGGACTATCTCATAGTAAAACTGAAGGCAGCTCGGGGAAAACACCTGGACCAATCACAGGCCTGCATAGCTTTCCTTTGAAGAATACAGAGAGAGCGACGCCTGGCTTCAAAGCCGTACTGTCAACCACAGTGTACTGTACATGTTATATGGCTCTTTTGTTATACACCAAAACACCAAAAGGCTGAAAAAACTGTTCTGTAGCCTCCAATTTTACTATGAGATAGTCAAGGGGTGTAGAGATCGTAAGTGATCGGAACCCCTTGAGTATCAAGGATGAGTCCTTGACCCACTGTACATGTACAATGTATGTATATCATTTCTTGTTTTTGTTTATTTTTTATATATATAAATATTAGATCGATAGAACAGTTTTGAACCATTTTTAGCTCACCTGGCCCGGAGGGCCGGTGAGCTTATGTCATGGCGCGGCGTCCGTCGTCCATCCGTCCGTCGTCCGTCGTCCGTCCGACAACATTTCCTTTAAATTGCTACTAGTCATAAAGTATTGCATGGATTTTAATCAAATTTGGTCAGAAACTTTCCTTAGGGAGGGGATCAGATTTTGCATAAATGGTGACCCTGAACCCCCTGGGGCAGGAGGGGCGGGCCCGATAGGGGAAATAGAGGTAAATCCTATAAATCGCTACTTGTCCTAGAGTTCTGCATGGATTATAACCAAATTTGATTCAGAAACTTCCTTAGGGGAAGGGGATCAAGATTTTGCATAAATGGTGACTCTCACCCCCTGGGGCAGGAGGGCGGGCCCAATAGGGGAAATAGAGGTAAATCCTATAAATCGCTACTTGTCCTAGAGTTCTGCATGGATTATAACCAAATTTGATCAGAAACTTCCTTAGGGGAAGGGGATCAGATTTTGCATAAATGGTGACCCTGAACCCCCTGGGGCAGGAGGGGCGGGGCCCAATAGGGGAAATAGAGGTAAATCCTATAAAATGCTACTTGTCTTAGAGTTCTGCATGGATTATAAACCATTTGGTCATGAAACTCCTTAGGGGAAGGGGATCAGATTTTGCATAAATGGTGACTCTCACCCCCCTGGGGCAGGAGGGGCGGGGCCCAATAGGGGAAATAGAGGTAAATCCTATAAATCGCTACTTGTCCTAGAGTTCTGCATGGATTATAACCAAATTTGATCAGAAACTTCCTTAGGGGAAAGGGATCAGATTTTGCATAAATGGTGACTCTGACCCCCCTGGGGCAGGAGGGGCGGGGCCCAATAGGGGAAATAGAGGTAAATCCTATAAATTGCTACTTGTCTTAGAGTTCTGCATGGATTATAACCAAATTTGGTCAGAAACTTCCTTAGGGGAAGGGGATCAGATTTTGCATAAATGGTGACCCTGACCCCCTGGGGCAGGAGGGGCGGGGCCAATTAGGGGAAATAGAGGTAAATCCTATAAATCGCTACTTGTCCTAGAGTTCTGCATGGATTATAACCAAATTTGGTCAGAAACTTCCTTAGGGGAAGGGGATCAGATTTTGCATAAATGGTGACCCTGACCCCCCTGGGCAGGAGGGGCAGGGCCCAATAGGGGAAATAGAGGTAAATCCTATAAATCGCTACTTGTCCTAGAGTTCTGCATGGATTATAACCAAATTTGATCAGAAACTTCCTTAGGGGAAGGGGATCAGATTTTGCATAAATGGTGACCCTGACCCCCCTGGGGCAGGAGGGGCGGGGCCCAATAGGGGAAATAGAGGTAAATCCTATAATTGCTACTTGTCCATTGAGTTTTGCATGGATTATAGCCAAATTTGGTCAGAAACTTCCTTAGGGGATGGGGATCAGGTTTTGCATAAATGGTGACCCTGACCCAATGGGGCAGGAGGGGCGGGGCCCAATAGGGGAAATAGAGGTAAATCCTATAAATCGCTACTTGTCCTAGATTTCTGCATGGATTATAACCAAATTTGGTCAGAAACTTACTTAGGAGAAGGGGATTAGATTTTGCATAAATGGTGACCCTGACCCCCTGGGGCAGGAGGGGCGGGGCCCAAGAGGGGAAATAGAGGTAAATCCTATAAATCGCTACTTGTCCTAGAGTTCTGCATGGATTATAACCAAATTTGGTCAGAAACTTCCTTAGGGAAGGGGATCAGATTTTGCATAAATGGTGACCCTGACCCCCCTGGGGCAGGAGGGGCGGGGCCAAGTAAGGGAAATAGAGGTAAATCCTTTAAAGCTAGCCTTAGAGTTCTGCATGGATTATAACCAAATTTGATCAGAAACATCCATGTGGGAAGGGGAAGAGACTTTGATAAAATTTTCGCTCTGATCCCCCGGGGGCAGTAGGGCGGTGCCCATGAGGGGAAATAGAGATAAATTATTTAAATTGCTACTTGTCTTAGAGTTCTGCATGGATTGTAACCAATTTTTGCCACAACGATCCTTGGGGAAAGGGGAACAGAACAGGAATAAATTTTGGCTCTGACCCCCAGGGGCAGGAGGGGCGGGGCACAATAGGGAAAATAGACTTAAATCCTTTAAATCGCTACAAGGTCTGCACGGATTGTAACCAAATTTGGCCAGAAACTTTCTCTGAGGAAGGGGAACATAATTAATATTAATTTTGGCTCTAACCACCTGGGACAGAATGAGTGGGGTCCAATACGCAACACACCGCATACATGGGAGGCCGTCCTTACATGACCATAGCTGTTAATAGGACGTTAATTAATCAAACAAACAAACAAACCAATAGGGAAATTAAGGGTAAATATTCAAATTCCTTCAGAAAAATACCAATGAACCTGTATTCAGAACAGTACTTGTCATTACAAATCAGGTGAGTGAAACACCTTTACACCTGCACAAAGTATGAACAAATAGGGAGCAATTG
>SAYR01012287.1:0-30163 GCA_004382745.1 Argopecten irradians irradians
GGAATATTCCATATCAAACTTAGAGGCTCTGTGTTGCACATCTGATGGGGACAGGTTACACTGTGCGTGACTACTGGTTTTGAAATTGGGTGTATCGCTCTATGTTATAAGTCCACAGGAAGATGTGTGGGGCGGCCTGTGATGACCAGTTGTTTTTTGCTCCTGAAACTGCCTTCATTCATATAACGATAGTGAGCAATGGTAATCGAGCGATGGCACCAGCTGCTCTTCTGATGATGAGACCGGCGGAAAGGAGATAAACTCTTTACAGCTTGTGACTAATATTTTATCTAGAAACGACAACGACTGGAAGAGATCTACAGGCACCCATGCCGAAAGTTGAGTCAATTATTGTAATATTACCTGAATCATTCTGGATTTCTATTATAACTACTACAGCTTACTTTGAATTTCTTCTGAATTTCCCCCGGTCTCGCATCATCAATATAAGGTAATAAAATATGTATGATTTGTTTTATATCATTCTATTGCAAAATTATCATATGTAAGCAAATAGGACAGAAAATAACTATTCATAACTAAACAAAATTTGTTACAGTATGGTATTTCATTTAGTAAAGATCAGATATAACCTATTTTAGAATCAACAAAGTCATGTATATCATGCTTATGCCGCCAAGATTCCATCAAAATTGGATGACGGAAAAGTCAAAAAACCTGGACTTTTACCTATTACATATTAATACTCGAAAAAAAAGGGATTAAAGTTGGCCCTTTTTGTTTCGAGAAATTTGGATCCAATTTTAAAATGGGTATTCTAAAAATAGGCACATCGTTTCCCATATACACTCAAATGTGGTCAATACTGAAGCTTAGGTATTCTAGGATTAAAAGAGCTTTGGAATGAAGAAAAGAGATAATATTGCTCCGAGATTATCTCTTTTCCAATAAGTTGAAAATAAAATTATTAGCTTTAAAAGTCATTTATTGTGATGCAGATACACAGAGGTGACTTGATTAGATATTAAGTATGCATTATACCTATAATAACCATAATTGATAAGGTCACGAACAGGTTGACAAAAAAATTAATAATTCGTTTATTTCCCCTTTTCCACCAAATTCATGATAAAATGTCTTTGTATCACTACTGGTTTTGTTTGTACTGATGAAAAGCTTAAAATCATTAAAATCAATTAACTATTAATATCGTAATGCTGCACAAATGTGTCAGAAACAATCTGGTGGTATAAAGGTCCGGAATGATGATGGATTGACTGAGATAACTACGTGTGTACGTCTTATGATAGACTTAACTAAATTATAAATTATCATCGTTTTGTTTTTTACTTGAATGAACTTTAATTAAAAACTATTTCGCACTAAATTACAAAATGGACTGAATACGATTACTCCAATTTATAAACGATATTGAAAAGTCATTTCTAAATTATATCATATAGGTAATTCTTAACGTCTTGAACTATTAGGAATAACTCATTAAGTAACAGATTACAAATATAAGTGCTCGAAGTTGCGCAATTAATTGGCGTTTTCAACAGAAGCTTCTACATTTATCCCACGTTTTCCTATCCTCCTCACCAATTGTACGGCCGATTTTTGCGGTTTTTATAAATTCATGTACAGCACCTGTAAACCTGGATTTTTTACCTCTGTCATTTTTTACACTGTTCGTAAATGTTCATAACATTTTTTCACGCTTGTCATTTGTAAATAACTAATATCACTATGCAATTGCTAAAAAATATCCCGGATGATAGGTATGAAAAAATTCCACTACTATATGTTTATCCATCAATCGATACATGCACTTTACTGCTTTGTTACTGCTTTGTTGCCGATAAAATGTAACAACACTATATATATGACTTGTAATATAAGATTTCCAACAGGATTAGTATCATGATTAATTCGTCAACTTCACTATTACCGTGTAGATATCAACACAACACAAAATTACACAGCGAATACAGTCTGCATATTAATATTCCCTCAATGTTCTCACGTTCAAACAGTATACAAGTACAGTTTGTATGACTTTGTTTTCCTTTAAACAAGCTGAAACAAATGAACAAAGTTCTGTTGTTTTATTGATGCATATGTGATCACTACTTTATCTTTACACACGGAAATCGCACTCGGTCGTTCTATTCCATCTGATGACGTCAGCAGTTCCCTGACGTTGGTTCCGTCCTCAGACATCTGTATGACGTTGTGGGAGTTACACCCACAAACATACACGTTACCCTCCTTGTCTACGTCTATACCTGTTGTACCCTTCACAACCCCGACCTTCAGTACATCTGTGTGTGTCCCGTCAGACAGTCGGGTGACGGCTACAGCGTCAGGGTCAGAGGTGGCGATGCTGGCAAAGACACGTCCATTCCTCTGATCACTGCCGAGATGCAGACATTTAGATTTAATGTTATGGAGCATTGTAGCTTCACCTCCGTTTTGTGGTACACTGTAAAGTGATGTTAGTGTACCAAAAAAAACGTGTTGTTATTGTATGTGACGCCTAGACAGTTTTTCGTAACGTTTTGAATCTTTATTTTAGATAGGACAGTCAAGGTTACATCCGTTACATTGACTGTATATATGGATTTATCTGTAACCAATGTCACTGCCACAGTGTTGTCATCAACACGACAAAGGTCGCACAATGCTTCACTTATTTCTATGTCACATTTAAAATCACCGTTCTCCGTAAAAAGTTTCACTTTGTGATTTGCATCGTCTCCTACAACAATACGTCCACCAGACAGGAGGACTACTCCATACAGAGCACAGTCTTTCTCGTCAGTGGGAACTTTGATGTTGATCTTTCTGGTCAACTTCAACTGACGTTCGGACAATGCCGCAGTATTTGGTAATTTCCTCTGTTGTTGATGGACAAGTATCGTCCCAAGGGTAAGACTGGTCTTTGTGTCCAATGTGAGTATGTCAGGGTTATACTCGTGTCTCAGACTGGTAGACCTTGACGACTTCTCCAACTCCTGTATCAGTGCCTTACACGACTCGACCTCCGCCTGACCTCTCTGAAACAGACTGATCGTTCCCACGGTGTCCTCCTTTAGGTCGGCATCCTCTGATGACGTCAGTGTCTTCTGCATAGCGAACATCAGCCGTTCACACTTCTTCCTCGATATATCTAGGTTTTCCTTCTCCTCTATGAATGATACTGTCAGTTTGTCTGTAAGCTCTTTCTGAAGTACATCAAAACGCTCGTTAATCTTTCTACGTAGGTCTATTAAACTTTCTAGTGTAGTGACTTGATCTTCTGTCATGGACTGTAGCTGCTCTTCGACATCTTTTATTAGTATCTCCATGGAATTAACGCATTTTCGAAGTTCAGTAAGAAGATCCTCAATTTTCGTGGTTTGTATCTTGTCCCGGAAATCGTCTGCTGATGTCACCGCCTCACATTTCCGATGATCGACGATGATACACTTGTGACATCCAAGGATCTGATGATCCTCACAGTAATACTCCAGTTTCTCCTTATGTTTACCACACCCAGTAGCCGACATCTTCCGTCGAATGTTGGCTGATTTGTTCCTTTCGGTGATATTTTCTGGCTCACAATTCTCGTGAAACAAGTCATGGAAGCCGACCTTACAGGATTCACAGAAGTATGATTGGGTTTGCTCGCACCAAAACTTCGCCGGAATGTTCATATCTCCTTTCTTCTGACACGGCTTACACATGGTCAGTGTTGTCGTATTTTGTAGATGTTGGATCATTTCTACCGCCAGATTGTTTGTAGGAAATTGTTCGGCCCAACGTTGTTTGTCTTCTGACTGGTTTAACGGCTCGGTGTCCCTACGACATACTGGACACGAGAAAGAAGACGCCGACGCCATCTTACCTGACGATTCATTGATGATGTAGCTAACGAGGCATTCTTGACAGAATGAGTGAAGACAGGGGAGGGACTTGGGATATCGGAGCTGTTCCAGACAGATAGGACATTCAAGCATCAGAATGTCGAGAGATTGACTACCGAGGACATTGTCTGATGTCTGGTCCTGGACAAATCCACCTACCGCCATGGTAATGTGGCGTTTACCAACCCTTAAAACAAAAACAATAATATACAAATTAAAAAGCGCAACAAATTCTTTGTCTGTCTTGAACTTTAGAGATGAATGAAAAGTGTCAAAAGCGCCCCTTTGGATTCCCCAACATATCACTAAAGAGAATGTTTAGAAATAAAATCACCGGGTTTACGCTCTGGACACGCTATATACATAACTTATGGGTAACACTAGTTTAGATAGAAGAAATCGTTTTTAGAAGTAGGCATGATAAATATGTTGTGTTTAAATTTCGTGAAAAATCAAGGAAGAGTATAATAATTCGTCAATACGTAGAAACAAAAGTAGTTTTTTATTGGATGTACTTTATCCTCTATTTCGCACACAGTACAGACAGGTAAATAAAATAATTACAATTTTTAGAAAAATTTTTTCGATTTAAACGATAGACAAAGCTAACACTGGATTTAGTGCATATAATCATTACATTAATTGATTGGTTATTGTAAATGTGGCTGTTATAACTATTTTATCTCAATTACGCACATGGACTTGTAAAATTATATTTGATATTACTCCATACAGACCGTGTCAAAATACATATATCTTTGCTGATATTTTATTACGTTACATGATTATTAAAATTGTCAAAAAAAACCCGCTAAAACTCAATCAATTTTTTATCGAGATATATATTTTATGCGATGAACAAATTTCTTGATTTCAATAGTCCAAAGAACTAAAACATTTAACCGCTGACGAACTACTTGTTTTCATTTTTTTTATCAAACATGGTACACTTAACTGTTTAATGATTAAACAAATCAAGATCAATTGTTCAGTCTGCTGATCTTGAGAAGATCGGTATTAAATATGGTTTATCAATCAATCAATTCACGACTGAAATCAAAGATAGCACTATAAAAAGACAAGGGTTCAGCTATCACAAAGAGCCACAAAATCAACATACTACAGTCTCCTAAACACGCCTGCATGCACGTCACACACGCTACATTCTTCTTACACGGGAGGCCGTCTTTACGGTCCCCGGATGTTAATAGGACGTAAATCAAATCAACCAAGAAACCAACCAACTAATCGAAGACGATCCATCGCTGAGCAGACATTTAGAACATTTTGGAGGTATGTCACCGCTCATTTGTGTGAAAGTTGGGTGCACACATATATCAAATACTCTAAATATATCTTCTTGATTCACGAAAAAAAAGTGGTTATTTTGTAACACATTGTAAAATTCTACATTTATACAGATGACTTTCTAGTAGAAGAATGAACGATTTTCAAATTGGGGTTCTCCTTGATTGTTCATAATTTTGAAAGCGGAGTTTCATTGTCTTTACAAAACTGTAGATTGATTAAACTATATTGTTATTTAACATTGATTTCATAATTTACTTGTCATTATGAATAAAGAAATCAGTACAAGATATGTTATAATGGTCGATATATTCGACCCATTTAAGCGATGCATATCGCATGTCTTATTTACACAAATATGCTATAGCCACATGTATAAATAGTAGAAAATCACCGTAGCCTCGTGAATAATTTAAAAGTAAATAAATAAATAAACATCATTTTGATAGTTGGTTCATTCCATGAGGCACTGCATTAGCAAAAACAACCCATGTGTTTAATCAGTGCTTATATGGAGGGAATGGGTTGTCAGAAACAAATGTAATTTGACAAATATCGAATTTTGAGCATCGTCTGTCCATATTGTGCACGCAATAAAATCAATCTAAACGAATAGACGTGTTCAACCAAATATTAAACGAAAATAAACACATCCAAATGGTATATGCACCAATATCTGATTAATAAAATATTATCAATATATCTATACCATTATGTTATTTCTATACAGCTACGATTGTCTACTTTCGTTTTAGATTACAGATATACACCGTCACAGATGTTTATGCACCTACACATGTGTGCTCATATAATGGCGGCCAGGTCACCACAATCTATTCGGTGGTCTCACTTAAATTTCTCGCAGATCTATTATTTGGCGGCTACCACATATCTAAATTAATATTTAAACTAAACTTTATAACTAATTGACGGTCGTCGGATAATTATATATTGCGACCGCCAAGTAACCTTTATTGTATTTTCGTTATCCTGAATAATCTGCGTAAGCCTGATCTGGTTCAGTAGGTTTCCCAATGGATATCAGTGTTAACCCAATAGAAAACGAAAGTAAACACTAAATGTCATCCAAATGTGACATGAATCAATATTTCAAATATGTACCAATATTTAATAATATATATTTATCATTATTTAAAATATACATACACATGTACGTTATTTCAACACAGATACGACTGTCTACTTTCGTTTTAAACATATTACTATACCGAGGTTAAATCAAACAATATCACTTCTTAATTGTTAGAGGTATTGACACATAAATAACCGTACATATACTTTTTCAAATTTATTGTCAGTATAAAATTAATAAGTAATAGGCCTACTTACTTAAAGTAGCAGTTTTCACAGGAACATCGTCATTGTTGTTACCCTCGACCACCTGTTGTAACGCTTCGTTTCGAAGGAAGACGATTCTAATATACAAACACGGTCATAAATTAATCTAGTCCGGAATATTTTCACTCTTATTTTGCATTACACGAAATATTCGAGTTAACAGTTAAATGCTATTGTACATTAATAACAAGGGCGTACTTGTGAAATTACATGAATGAAGATTAATTATGTATAATTACCATTTTAGTTTATAATATTATAGTTTGATATTATAAACATGATCTGTAATAGACGGTCATTTCCTTCATATTTACTTTTAATATTCCGATATTGCTTTTATTGAAATGTAATCAGGTGAAATTCTCCATCGTTGAGATATCAATATATAGTGTAAAGTTCGATACGTTGTTAAAATCGTCGATATTGTTAAACAATGGTTATCTTGTGTTATTTCCATGAACATTTTGAGTGTGTAATCCGGCAAACTTGTCATAGTGTACGTGAAACTCATTCAGTGACGAAGAGACAGTAATAGAACTCACTTCTAGTAGCCATGCTTGTATTGCTATTTAATGATATAAAGAAACAATAACGAATACATTTTTTAAATGCTAGTATTTTTTTATCAATATACAAATTTTGAAATAAAAAAATGTTTTTACTTCATTTACATCACATATTTTACTTCTTAGCACCTGGCACCCGCATGATAAACAGCATTAAGCATATAAGCATTGCATGTAGTGATTTTAAAATCAATAAGCATTTTTTTCTTCTTTCGATTTTACCTTTCGATTCTATATATCTATCCATGTTATACATTAGCAGAGCCCTGTCCATTTTTTATAACATTTTGCTACCATACAATGATGAATTTCGTTTTATATAGTAAACATTAGAAATGCATTGTTTATCTGTGACCTCAAAAGTATATGACACGATTAGAGTATCCGGAGAAATACCACCGACTAGTGGAAAGTACCTGGCAACCGCACCACATGGGATTCGAATTCGCAGCCCAGAGGTGGGCGACTTGTGGTAATATGTCAGGACATCCTAACCACTCGGTCACCGCGACCCAGAGGTGGGGGACTTGTGGTAATATGTCAGGACATCGTAACCACTCGGCCACCGCGGCCCAGAGGTGGGGACTTGTGGTAATATGTCAGGACATCCTAACCACTCGGCCACCGCGGTCCCTGTGATATGTGATCAAATACTAAATATGGTGTGTACTGATGACATCTGTTTTCACAAAATATGTCATCTTTATTACTATATTTAAAACTGTGTAATAGATATGATCCCCAGGCTCCTCTGTCGTGTAACATGGATCACAGACACCAACACAGTTCAGTATCGATGGTTTTAAATTAGATTCATTTGATTTGGATATCAGCTCCTCATATCAGTAGTAGGAACAGTGTTTCACGCTGACCGGTGTTTTTTCCTGTTGAATACATGTATCATTTCATACAAATGCAGTCAATTTCCTAGTGTTGTATAAATATATAGTATGATGATATCAGCTTCTCATATTTTACATTACTATATTTTCATCTACTTTATCTTATTAAAAATAAATTATATCCTCCACTTTTGTCTTTGAAGGCTAGTAAATGGAGTTCGGTCTAATTTGATATTCATTTTAACGCAGTCAAAAAAAACATCATCCAGGGACAAAGCTATTTCAGATTCATACCTATGGCTGTAGTATTGTTCACGACATGAACGGTCTTGTTATATCTGAACATCATTTTTTATGCTGATATACAAATGTAACTGTAAAGACGCAAACAGTAGGATGTATGTTGAAAACATCGCACAGTTTTCATTTAGATCTATGTATACTTTATTTCCAGAAGCGCTTTTCGTAGGACTTTAATGTTCAAAATGGCGGGATATCTTTATAAAAATGCAATAATAACGTCGCGGTGTGAGAGAAACTATGTGTTTTAATATGTGAAGATGATGGATTGGGATATTCTACCTTCAGGATCACAAAATGTTGTAAAACCTTTAGAAACCTTCAGGTGTTAATAATATTTGATGATCTTCCTGTAGAATATCCCTATTATTCAAGTAAAATTTCAATACAACATCAAATCCGATCGAAAGGCGCATACCGAAATAAAAACTATTCAAAATTCCCAAAATCTAAGTTTAAAAACCAAAGACACTGAAAAGTCAACTTAGTGTTAATACAACAGTATAGATCATTTCCTAAATGATATAATACAAATTTATTAAATGTTAAAATTACCACAAACGTCGTCTTATATTTTTATCGTCTATATAATTGTTGCGTTGTAGCTGAATGTCTGTGTCAAAGCATCAAAGCAGCGACCATGGCCTGCATTGTTGACATAGTTTACAAGGGATTTTTATAGACTACCTATATAGATATTCTGACGTTGTAAATTGTAATTAATTTACTTTAGGTTTTTGTTTTGGAAATGATGTGGATTCTCGATATTCAAGGAGTTGTTATCTCTATCATGTGTGGTCGCATACAGACCCTTCAATTTTGTTATGACATCATACACGGGTGGATATAATACAGTCATAGAAACTCGTGGAAAGTCGAGGATTTTAATTCAAATTTAAATTTTAATTGTATCTCAAAAATTACATTTATGTCAAATTATGGAATTAGCTAACGTTGTCAATATTTTATATATAACAATAAAGTAAAAAGATCGAATACTATCACTACTAAAGACAAAACAATTCTTCATCGATAACGCTACAGGAATGAAAGTCCGATAATTCTACATTACTGAGCATATCTTGATATATGGAGAGATCCAAGAATTGACAAATCTACGTTAATCCAGATCTGTGATGTGACGATAAAAATTAGGGGACACCCGGGTTCGAACCAGGGACCTCGATCTGCAGTCGAATGCTCTACCACTGAGCTATATCCCCTTAACAATCGTTCATGGAAAACAGATTATATATATTTCTGATGCAATAATATCGGATTCAGGAGTCAACATATTTATTAACTTCTTCCATAATCTTATAAGCTATTTTCAAACGTCAGCACTAAAATAAAATAAGACATAATAATGTATATTTATATTTGTATTGTTTACTAGCTGACACCCTTAAACACACGTATATAGACCGTCAATTAACTGAGTAACGTCATTATAAAACGTCTGCTAACTGGAATGTCATTACATTATTACCCCAATCCGTCGTCTGTGTCAATGTGTAAACGTACCCAGGTCGTAGGTTTACGTCTGTAAACAAAATCCTAGTCGTTTGTTTACAGTTAGTATACGTATACCTGTCGTCTGCTGACGAGGCATAGTATTATCTATAAATAAACCTGACTATGACGTCAGAAATCGTACACCAGTCGTTTTACTATCATGGTATAAATATAGCCGGGGTTGTCTTTGTGGACAGACACGGGGAGACAGGAAGACACCGAGGTACGTAGGGCACTTTATATTTTTGTTGTTATTTTGATATGGAAAAAGTTTTTGCTTGATTTTCTTATCCTGGAAGTGTATAATTAATTGTTTGTGCTTTTGTTGGGAATCTTATTACCAAAAACCTGTTATATGTATGTATATCAAAAATGATCATTCTTCTCCATTTCAACCACTCAGTTTTGTCTATTCATTAATAGATGGTAATTTTAAAATAACATATTAAAGGTTATTATTTTCCAGAGTTAGAATACTTTCACAAATTCTGTATCTTAATAAAATAAGTACCATATCTTTCTGTCTAACATCTTGTTGTTTTTAAATCAATTGTATATGACGAATATTTTAACATTAAAATAATTTTTGAGTGAAAAATATTTTTTAGAAAGTCTGAATTTCAAAACCTATGTGTAATACATTTTAGCCTTTCTATTACGTTGCAACAAATCATTTTCGTTTGGGTTTTTAATTGCGTTGGGTTTGTATGGAAGTCTTGAAAAGCCATTACAGCTTTAATTTTCAATTGAATTATTGATGAAAATTATTTGTATGAAAGTCAGTATCTTACATCATATCAAGAAACCTTATTATTAACATAATGCATTTTAATTTACTTTTGTTATAACATGTTTTGAACGATCGTTTAATTTGATACGATTATTTCGATTTTATACATATATTTTGGAAAAGTCTGAATATTAAAAAGTATGGCTAATATTTCAGAGGTGTCCACCAGATGGAGCCCGTGGTCAGGTCAATCGCTTGACCTCCTCGGATTCGTGAATAGCCACGCCCACTTTGACGAGGAACCAAGGCAAGTGAGCTATGAAATATTTGGGTACAAAGGTCACACTGGTACCCCCTGTTTCTGTCGACGTGTGTCTCGACCCCTTTACCGCCGGGGCAGAGAAATCGTGGATGGAAATGGTATGGACAAAGCAGTGAACTTTGTTAGAGAAGGCGATATATGTTATGACAAAGACCTTAAAAACAACGATGAATCAAAACGTTTTAGGATGAAAAACGTAAAGACGGTAGAGAACAAAGGAGAAAGTGATTTCGGGAGTGAAGGTGAAAACAAAGACGTGTTGGATAGATAACGATTATTGTCAGCAATGCATGTTCTGTGGAACGATTATGTTCGGGGATTAATTGATGTTTTCATAACTTTACTATTCAAGGATATTTGCACTGAGTGACACTTAACTCGGGAGAAAAGTATCAGAATTATGGAATTTTACAAAATTATCCAGTAATACATTGTCATCGTCGGCATGGCAACCATAACTTTTAGGGTTTATCTTCTTTTTGATGACAACACTAACATTTCACCAGCTACAATACCAGCGAAAGCATCCGTATGTTGGGATACATAATTATGTATATTAAATCTCAATACAGAACCATCGAACCATCTTAATGCAACAAGCAAAGGATTTCCAAACATACTCTCAAATATAATTGAAGAATACGTAACGCAGAAATATGGAATTGACCGTGTAAGAAGACGTGTCTGTCAAAGATGACAATACCATAATAACTATTATTGATTCTTTGGATTCTTGAATATTTACATGATAACACCATAGGAATAGATTCTTTATTTGATTTTTATTTACATACTTTCATTTCCTTCGTACTTCAAGGTTTATATTTTCATTCGCTCTACCAAGACAATTATAGGGGGACAAACTAACCTGAACTGAGTTGGAGCTAATTGATTAAATCTCGTAATTCGTTGTTTGCATTTCCACGTGGTGACCTTTCGGCTTTATGTTAAGAAACAATTTGTATTTTGAGGTACACAACCAAATGTGGAGTGAATCCCTGCATGCTGACGATCCTTTCTATACAATAGTTTGTCAGTGTCGTAGATTTTTTTTTCTAAGTTGAAAACAAATCACGTGTTGAATGATGTTTCCAACAATCAGCCTGCTAGTGCAATCAGTGAAAATATTTACAGTGTTATTTCTAATAACTTTCTTCGTATTAGAAAACATGCATTATACAATGATATTGTTACAGAACCAGTGAACTTTGTATGAGTGTCGATTCGATGCCCAGTACGATGTATACGTTGACACATTCATCAGACAATGAACCAGGCAGCATAACCTTGAACAGAAAGGTGTAAAAGTGTACGAGTTGTCTTTGAAATGAAAGTCAAAGATCTATGCTCAATGTCGGAAGTTCTACATCACTATGCTCTATCATTATAATGAGGCGAAGATGACTCGATCTTACTACTCTTTGCCTAATATCAGGTCAGATGTGTGCGATAATCTGGACAAATTAGGGCCACTAAAGCAGCTGATCACACCATCAACACCATCGATGCCAGTAATAACATTGAATTCACTCGCGAGGAAGAAACCAATGACACTATGCCTTTTCTAGACACATGAAAAAGAAGACGGTGCCATGCAGGTATTGGTATATATGGAAAAGATCAACACACACAAAACCAGAGGGATCTTAGCGCCCATCAAAAAATGATCTACGTTTGACAATGGAAAAACCACAACCACATATCTAGGACAATGATTATACGGAATGGGTATTAAAACAGGTGGTGCAAAAATAATGTCATAATAAAGAGAAAAACCAACTAAGAGCAACAACAAAATCCGCCTTGAGGAACACCGGAAAGATGCGGAATATATCAGCCAAGCAAGAAATTCCCTCGATCTAAAAGAAGACAGTCGGAGTCCCAGATCAACAAATCGGCTATTACAGACCATGTCACACAGAAACATCGTGTGATCGACTAGGAAAACTCAGAATTACAGACAGGGAGAGTAATCTCTTGCAGCGACAAAAAAAGGAAGCCTACTTGATACGCTGCAGTGGGCCAGTATTGAATCGAGACGAGGGGACACACAAACTCTCGCAAATATATGACCAGGTATAAGACAAAGAGTAGCAAGATCGAGACATTTCGGCCCATTACAATTCTTCATCATAGTGCTGTTTATTCAGCAGTGCCGAAATTTACATTTGGCATCAATGTTCGAGTTTCATTTCAGCAAGACATTTCATACCTTTTACACCTTTGTGTACTTATGCTGCCTGGTTAATTGTTTTATGAAGATGACAGTGTATGGCTCTCTCTCTTTCCACACATAAAATGCTCACTGACTGTTTAACAATATCAAAACACATATGAGATTTGAATACAGCACGTATTTCCGAAATCATAAATTTTATGTGATGATGGGAAATTATGTTGATTCTCACATTTTATATGTGATTGGACTATAATGATGTTTTTATTTTGTTTGTTAGCAGTTGACAATTCTTGATTTTTGCATGTAAGGTGTTGCTTTATTTAGTTATAGCTATAGTTGTTTTCTAGTATAGAAACAGTCAAATTCCTCTCCAAAGGCACTGCATATAAGTAACTTATATTGTATTTTAAGTTCGTTTATAATTATATTAAAATTCTTGTGTATTCAAAAGTAATCAAACGGCCTTGTTAGTGTACATTTCATATTGGCTTGTATACTGAGCCTCAAATACTCCCCGGTTGGCATTTTACAAGGATTAGTGAACCTTTACAGATCAACAAAATTCAAAGTAACAGATATTTTGTGCTGTTATTGTTTACAAAATTTCATTTCCTTTGCCCCCTTGTATTTTCGTTTTATATACCTGGATTACCGTGATAAATTTTGAGGCACAAACATGTCTGGGCTTAGTTGGAGTAAATCGTTCATACCAGTAATTACTTTCTCCATGTCCGCCTTTCGTCATGGTGTTTTAACATATATTTTGTATTTTGAAATGTGTGATTATATACAGTAAATATGGGCGAAATCCTCGATGACGATAACCATAGACTGTAATTTAGCGTTGCTGTATGTCATTGTTTTATTCAGATTTTGATTCTATAGACTTATATGCTGTAAGCCATCTAACAAACAGTGGAATTAGTGAAAATGTGTGATATGGCGACTAAGAATATTTCTGAAATCATTAATTATGTGACGTCCGGACGGAATTCCTCATGACTGCGAGAATCGATTTATTTAACGCAGTTTACAACTGTGTATGATATCTTAACCTGGGGGAAAAACAATAAACTAACGTCGAGAGTTAGACAGACCATAGGTCGATGGTTCTTCTCCAACCCCTACATGTCATAGTGATTCATTAGACATTACCCGGTACTTTATCATTTACCAATAAGTCTGATGTATGTATATTACTGTAACACTGTTGTAGTCATTTACCATTTAAAATTTAAAAATTGAATATTATGCCATGACTCAGGCCCCACATATCTGATCCACTACAATCCAGAAGGATGTTACTCTATATCTAATACAGTATGTGTGTATCCTCGACTTTTTAGGGGTTACTATCATTGTCACTATAATGACAAGGATAGAAACCCCTAGAGTACCGAGTATGGTTTTTGTGTATCTGGGTGATCATGGCAAACATGGAGACATAAAATAATCTGAGGACGCGTTGAGTGGTTAAGGTGTTCCGACATATTACCCCAAGCCCTCCACCTCTAGGTCGTAAGTTCGAAACCAACGTGGGGCATTTGCCAGGTACTCACCGCTGGGCGGTGTTTTTTTCTCCGGGTACTCTGGTTTTCCTCCATCATCAAAACTGTCACGATTACATGACCCTGTCCGTTAATAGGACGTAAAAATAAACAAACCAAACCAATGGAATGTTTTCAGCTAAATTAGTGTAATCCTTGTTGTTTTTTAAAATCTAAAGACTCGTTGTTTCTAATTCCCGAAGTTTTTTTGTTTGGTTTTAACATAACGTATTGTATACAATTTGTATTTTTATGTGCATAGTAAAAATGTGGATGGAATCCTTGACAGATCACACCTGGATGAGTCTTTTACTATGGCCGCCATATTAATGATACAGGCGTTCTTCTGTAATATTGTGAACAGTAAGATAAATGTATGAATGTAAAGGCAATTTAATCTGTATTGGCACCTGCAGCTCAATACTTGTATTCTTTTGTACAAGAGATCCAAGAGGGATTTTGGCGCCAACCAAAGAATGATCCACGTCTAACAATGGAAAGATGTTTCTCTGTTTTTCAAATTTTTACTACACACTACATATGAAATTTGAGAAAGATACTTTCAGTACTTTCTGAGATATGTAGTTGTAACAAACTTTAATTATCAAAATCCAATATGGCGTCCTGCCGGCCATCTTGTTCACCGATCAGTCATCAAATGCAATATGCACTAGGACCCTAGGGAAATATGCATGTGAAATTTGAGATATATCCCTTCATCATCTGATGATGGTGGGCTAATAAAATATGCATGTATTAGATAAATATGGTATTATGATCTACTATTTTAATTCTATTCATTTAAAACTTTATTGACATTTTCATGACATAACATGTTGGCATTTATCAAAATACATGAACATGTATACATATATATATATATATATCATACATACCTAATCAGTTTATGTTAATGAAAAAAGCGTTCTCTGTGTACACAGGAAAAAGTGCATACACGTTTTACGTACGTTATAAAACGCATGTAAAACGCATGTTGAGGACCACGCATGTAAAACGGACGTACGAAACGTATGTAATACATGTGTTAAACATGCGTAATACGCATGGTAAACAGACGTAAAACGTAAACGCATGTAAAACGGACGTTTCAAAACATATGTTATTCATATGTTTGTTCCTATTACAAATTCCATCTTTTTTTTGGTTTTTTTTATGAACAATTACATTGTCTTTGAAGTTGTACCATATATTTAACATTTTCAAAAGTAAAGTTCAATTCCATTTTATTTGTATTTTCGGTTCCTGTGCAATGACTGATACTTTTTCATACACAGTATGTTGTATTTACAAACGAGTAACTACATTGATAACTTTCATAATCTTAGAATGATTTTATTTCTCCTACATCAATTTGTCCTTAACGTCACTTTATCGCTGAGATTTTAAAGCCTAAAATCTTTACTCAAGTCGTGCCCAATCAAATTCTGACTCAGAGAGTCCAGAAATCAAGTAAGAAATTTCAGATGTTTACACAGAATCTCAGAATAACATTTAAACGTATTCTATGAATAGACAATAAATAAAGATTTCCGGAATATAAATTTGTCCAGCCATTAGAGTCTGTCATGTTATAGCACAGATGTCTGCTTCTGGTTTTGAAAACATACAATAACCTACCCCTACTATATAGTAGGGAAAGCTGTTATTTCTTAAAACCAGAAACAGACGCCAGCTATGGTATCGAGGATGATCAGACAGCAGTTGTAGACCTACTACATTGTACATCATGAAACGCTGGTCAGCTGATATTGATCATATTTATTCAGAGCATTAGTCTTCAAAACTGTTTAAATTTAAATTTAAAAAGACGGAATCCACATTAGCGGTTTTACTTCTGTTCACAATCTGTAGATGTACATATAATTGTAGACCTACATATAGATTCATACGATATTGAAGCTGCTTTATTCTATCATGAGGCTAATATGAGGTTCACTATAAGTTGGTAGAAGACATATATAGATAAAATGAAACCAAACCATAGAGGTTATTAAACATGTATTTGCATATGGGAGTATCATTTTTGAAAAAAAAACCAACATTGCAGGTCTTCAATAACATTGATAAAACTAGTGTTTTACGTGTAATTAGTAGGGTTATTTTAACAGACGTCCGTTTTACATGTGGTGGAAATCAAACGTACGTAAAACATATGTTAAACATACGTTTAACGCATGTTTTGTTCAAACGTACGTTTTACGCATGGTGGCCAAAACATACGTAAAACGCATGTTATAAACATACGTTTAACGCATGTTATTTCAAACGTATGTAAAACATGCGTTGCACTTTTTGCTGTGTAGTATTCTGAAGTGATCCTGTGAGATTTGTATTTTGGTATTTCATTACACATATAGTTTAAGATGATATTTTGTAACAAAAAGGTTATTTACATCTGTATATAAATATTTGTCATTGCTAAATATTAATGTTAATAAGAAATAAACATTATTTACTTCATGCATATCGTTTTGGTTGTCACTAACGGTTACTATTGGTGCTCGAATTTTATATCGATAATCCTGTAACATATCGGAATAATTCTGATATATGTCAGTTACAATGTACTGCTCCAATTTCCCATCGTCAGGACTGGCGGCGTGAAACTCTAATGTATTAGAATGGATCGAAATTCGTGTGTTATCCCCCAAAAATACTAAAACCTGAGAAATCACTGCAGTTTGAAACATACTGCTATATTTACACTTGCTAGGCTTGGTCACTATACGCTAATACTAGGATGCCCCAGAGGGAATTTGGCGACCACCAAAGAATGATCATATTTCAAACTTCAACTGTCAAACTCCAACATGGTTGCCTGTCGGCCATCTTGTTGACCGATCGGTCCCAAATTGCAATATGCACAACAAATGCCTAGGGGAATCAACATATAATATTTGAGACAGATCCATTTCTGATAAATAGCGTAACAAACTGCAACTATCAAAATCCAAGTTTTACCGATTGGTCCCAAAATGCAGAACCTAAGGGAACCCATATATGAAATTTGAGACATTTTTCATTTTCAATTGTTTTAGCATAAAGGTTTTGTTTTACAGCCAATCAGTGATAAGCAAAATATTTTGCATGGAGATACCTTAGGGTCAGGTGCATTTTGTATGCTAATCAGAATATCCGATTTCTTCTGGATTCATGGTAATTTCTGAGGACAAAGGTGAAAATTCACATTTTCATTGTTTAGGTCATAATAAAATTAATTATAGCAAACCTACCACAACATATGAGACATATATAGTTTGGTCCTTTGATACCCATAAGAATCGGTGCGCTGTGGTTGATTTATAGTTTTGAAGTTGGGCGTCGTTCTATGTTATATTAAAGAAAGCATCTGCAGACCTTTGTTTGAAGACCTGTGATTGGTCAGTTTTTATCTCCTGAACTGCATTCAATGATATAACGATAGATAGTGATCAGTAGTAACCCCTGGGTGTCGAAGATGACACATTGGTAGGCTGCACACCAGGAAAGAGGAGATAACTCTTATGTGTAGTGGGAACGTTTACATGGAATTTAGTGGAACTGCAGCACCATACCGAAAGTAAGTCAATTATGTGTTTTCTCTGTATATTCTATTTTATGTATATATACTTTTGTTTTCTTTTGAATTTCTCCGATCTCGATCACCTATGAATGTACAATTGGATGTATAATTGTTTTATATCATTTTATTACAGTTGTGTTATGTAGCAGATAGACAAAAACAAATTATTAATAACTAAACAATTTGTTACAGCATAGTATTCATTTATTAATGAAACAATATTTTTTGAATCCGCTAATCATACTGTAAAGTGTATATAATGTTATCAGGCCATGATTTCCAGAAACGAACTAGACGATTTTAAGTCAAAACTTTAATCTCATTAATGAAGCGATTATATGTCGGCGCTTTTGTTTCGAAATGCACCGTGCATGAATTAGCGCTTCAAAGGCAGCGGGGAAAGCGCTTAATCAAAACTATCGCTAAAATAAGTCTGTTTACAGTATGTAAATATCACACTGATAATTGGTAATCTTCAGCTTCGTCATTTATCTTCTGACCGTACTTTGTTTCCCTGTCCTCTCCAGCAATATTACAGTCATTTCACTCAAAGAGAGTTTGCAATCGTCGTTAATCCATTCAAACTATTTTCGTTGTGATAATGGTCGGATTGGTCGCCATATGCATCTCTTTTTAAATTACTCACATGTAGAAACACTCGGTAATATATTCGTGGAGTTTTAATGAAGACTAAATCTGAGTGTACTCTAAATAAACCGCGAAGCGGTTTATGATGAGAGTACACTCAGATTTTTGTGTTATATCTCCATAACTTAAAAAAAATATTCAAATTAATCCTTATAATTCAATTTACGATAGATAATCTCTTCAACACTCAAGATCCATTTTCGCACTCTTTTGTCTATGAAATCATTACGCCGTCATCTCAGCCAATCAGAAGCAACGTCACAAACGGCGACCCCATTTTTTCCTTTAGGCTGATAAAGTAAATTTTTAAGCCAATGAAAATGCCCGTAACAAGCAAAATTGAATTATTTACAAATAAAATGTAATATGTACAATTCATTTGTATTAAAGATTTTGCTTCTTTTTTGATACAACGGGATTAGATTCATAAATGATTTGCAAACATAAATCCGCTTTTACCGTGTTCATAGCAACCCATCAGCATGAAATTTCACAGCGATATATGGAAATTCATTTTCACTCAATATCGACAAACAGTATTCACGCATAGTTTATGTGACTACGTACAAATCGAAAATTCAATTTAGCTGAAACAATTGTACGAAGTTCCGTTGGTCTGATTTTTTACTTAAAGTGATCACTACTTTATCCCCCAACACAGAAATCGCCCTCGGTCGTTCTATTCCATCTGATGACGTCAGCAGTTCTCTGACGTTGGTTCCGTCTCCAGACATCTGTATGACGTTGTGGGAGGAAGCCCCACAAACATACACGTTACCCTCCCTGTCTACGTCTATACCTGTTGTACCCTTCACGACCCCGACCTTCAGTATATCTGTGTGTCTCCCGTCATACAGTTGGGTGACGGCTACAGCGTCAGGGTCAGAGGTGTTGATGCTGGCAAAGACACGTCCATTCATCTTATCACTGACGAGATACAGACATTTAGATTCAATTTTATGGAGCTTTGTAGCTTCACCCCCGTTTTGTGGTACACTAAAAAGTGATGTTAGTGTACCAACAACAAACGTGTTGTTATTGTATGTAACACCAAGACAGTCTTCAGTAAAGTTTTGAATTTTAATTTTAGATAGGACGGTCAAGGTTAAATCCGTTACATTGACTGTACATATGGTTTTATCTTCGTGCAATGTCACTGCCACAGTGTTGTCATCAACACGGCAAAGGTCGCACAATGCTTCACTCAGCTGGACTTCACATTTAAAATCACCATTCTCCGTAAATAATTTTACTTTGTGATTTGCTTTGTCTCCTATAACAATACGTCCACCAGACAGGAGGACTACTCCAGACAGATTACAGTCTTTCTCGTCAGTGGGAACTTTGATGTTGATCTTTCTGGTCATCTTCAACCGACGTTCGGACAATGGCTTACATACCACAGCAGTCGGTAGTTTCCTCTGTTGTTGATGGACGAGTATCTCCCCCATGGTAAGACCGGTCTTTGTGTCCAATGTGAGTATGTCAGGGTTATACTCGTGTCTCAGACTGGTAGACCTTGACGACTTCTCCAACTCTTGTATCAGTCCCTTACATGACTCGACCTCCGCCTGACCTCTCTGGAACAGACTGATCGTCCCTACGGTGTCCTCCTTCAGGCCGGCATCCTGTGATGAGTCTTCTGCATAGCGAACATCAGTCGTTCACAATTCTTCCTCGATATATCTAGGTTTTCCTTCTCCTCTTTGAAAGATGCTGTCAGTTTGTCTGTAAGCTCTTTCTGAAGTACATCGAACCGCTCGTTAATCTTCGTACGTAGGTCTATTAAACTTTCTAGTGCTGTGACTTGGTCTTCTGTCATTGACTGCAGCTGTTCCTCGACATCTTTTATCAATATCTCCATGGAATTTACGCATTTCCGAAGTTCTTCAAGAAGATCCTCAATTTTCGTGGTTTGTATCTTGTCCCGGAAATCGTCTGCTGATGTCACCGCCTCACATTTCCGATGATCGACGATGATACACTTGTGACATCCAAGGATCTGATGATCCTCACAGTAATACTCAAGTTTCTCCTTATGTTTACCACACCCAGTAGCCGACATCTTCCGTCGAATGGTGGCTGATTTGTTCCTTTTGGTGATATTTTCGGGTTCACAATTCTCGTGAAACAGGTCATGGAAGCCAACTTTACAAGATTCACAGAAGTATGATTTGTTATGTTCGCACCAAAACTTTGCCGGAATGTTAATGTCTCCTTTCTTCTCACAAGGTTAACACATGATCAGCGTGCTCGTATTTTGTATATGTTGGATCATTTCTACCGCCAGATTGTTGGTAGGAAATTGTTCGGCCCAACGTTGTTTGTCTTCTGACTGGTTTAACGGCTCGGTGTCCCTACGACATACTGGACACGAGAAAGAAGACGCAGACGCCATATTACCTGACGATTCATTGACGATATAGCTAGCGAGACATTCTTTACAGAAGGAATGAAGACAGGGGAGGGACTTTGGATGTCGAAACTGTTCCAGACATATAGGACATTCAAGCAACAGAGTGTCAAGAGACTTGCTTCCAGTGGGGTCGTCTGCCGTTTGGTCCTGAACAAATCCACCTTCCGCCATGTTAAAGTGGTGTTAGTCAACCTTAAATAAAAATATAGAAATTAGAACAGCCCAGCAATATAGAAACTTTAATGAATGGATAAAAGGAAATACCTGGTCATGAATATAACATGTATACATGTTTAATCAAGGAAAGTTTATGTTTCTAAATTACCGTTAGACACTCACAAACCAGGATGTTAACATGTAAATGCATCCATGTGTCTATCTTGAACTACAGAAATGAAAGAAAAATGTAAAAAGCGCACCTTTAGATTCTTCAATTCGTCATTTGTTTTCTGAACTGTCATTCCACAAACCCATGGTTTGCAGGCAAACCTGTAGAAAATATCATTTCTACTCTGATATTCAATTATTTAGGACCTAAACAATGGCAGCATCGATTTTGATCCTTTGACATTTGACCTCTAAAATTACCATGTACCCAGAGAAAATACAAAGAATACTACACAATATGCAGCTACTTTATGATTTAGGGGTAAAAGGTCCAATGTGATGTCCTTCCTTTCAACCAAAAATCTATTTAAACGAGAGATACATGTAGCGTTAACCCGGATTCAAAGCATAAAATTATCACAGAATTAAATGTTTTGGTGATATGCTATTGTAAATGTGGAACTATTTCACATCAATTACACAGGTGGAAACACTGACTGTTACAGTTTTACACATGTGGGCACACTAGAAACGACTCGCATTTGAAATGCTCATAAAATCGCGTAAACAGATAATTTTTGCTGATGTTTTATTTCATTGCATGGTTGTTAAAATTGTTAAAAAGTACTCGAACCCAAATAACCCTTTCTTACCGAAATATATATACATTGTAGATTATGTATTATGAGATGTTTATAAGTTTGTTTATTTTAATAGTCCCAAAACCTAAACTAAAATGTTTCAGAACTGTTTTTACATATGGTTGGCAATCTGATCAGAATAAACATAGGAGTTTGACGTTCTGTCAATATATATAGTATAGTAAGTATATAGGGGTATTTTTTATAAATATATACTATATATTATTGACAGAACGTCAAACCCTTTTGGAATAAGGTACGCTAATCATTAGCATTCGAAAAGATGAATAAAACCATTCGACAAGAACCATTGTCTTTACAAAATTATAGAATGATAAAACAATATCCTGATACAGCGTTGATTGCATGTTATTGCCATTATGATAAGATAACCAGTTTATGGATCTAATAGTGAATTAAATTTAACAATTTAACAATTCAGTTGGTATGTAAGACCTCGGGTAAGTAGTTATCATTTTAAGGTATGGAGGCATCCGGAGAAAATCCAAAGTGGCCGAGATAAACATGGATTTCAGGAAAATCTGCCATTTAATTAATTTGTTTTTGTCAAAGCATTATTAAATATGATATAATTTGATCTTTTCCCATTCAAATGAAGGTGAGAATGCTAAAAATTCTACTTTGGTAAAATCCAAGAGGGCTGCTATCAATATGAAAATTGAGAACATCTATTTTTTAATTGATTGTTGTAGAATTAATAAGTAAAATATGATGTAATTATCAGTGATTAAACATTAGTTCATTATCACATTTTGTTCATATTAAAATGTGAATGTTGAAAATTGCTTATTTGATTGAAATTTTTAATTGATTTCAATGTAATTATAGTTGAAATTATTAGATGTAGTTTGGATGTTCATGATCAAAGAGGAACTTCATATAACAAGTGATAATATTTGTAACAAATTATATGAACTTTGTGTTGAAAGATTGTAAGTTTATTATTTGTAGAATTTGATCTGTAATAATCTAAAATATTATGCATTTGGTTCCCATTTTAAAACATGTCTTAATGGCATTTCTATTTCTCCCATTTTTTCATCAAATTGTTACATAAATAATCAGTGCAATGTCACTTTCAGCTATCTCTGCAGTTTACCGTTATTAAAATATTTTGAGTGTTTATGTGAGACAATAGAATATTTTTGGCAATCTGTATTTTTATGGTCATGTAACGACGGCCTCCCGTGTATGTGGTGTCTTGCGTGTGTGAAGTGCGAGTTGCCTGTTTTGGGAGAATGTGTTATACTGGTGTAGTGCTATATCACTGAAGCATGCCGACGAAGACACCAAGCAACACACCCCAAAATAAATCAGCTAATACGTGTAGGTATCTGTTCAAGCACATAAACGTACAAATTTTATTTCATTTTATTGCAATTACTCCAGTTTCCAAAAACATGTATGAGAAAAAAATGCAGGGAAATGTTAAAATTTCAGAGGTTCCTTAATATTGTCCCAGTGTTAACCCAGTATAAAACGAAAGTAAACACGAATATGTAATCCAAATATGTACCTATATTTGATTATTTACACCTATATGTTTTTTTCGCAACAGCATACAGTTGTTGACAGATGATTTGTTGGACGCGAAGACAAACTGTTGCCCGAGGCCGAAGGCCGAGGGCAACAGTTTGTGTGAGGGTCCAACAAATATCTGTTGCCAGAAAACCCAGTCGACAACTGTTTTGTTATACCGTCACTCCGGTCCAACAGCACATTTTAACAGTTACTTGGACCGCTCGACGGAACAGTTCATTTATTGGCATTTTTTTCAATAGAGTTTATATAGAAACTATTTTATAGGACTATAACAATTAAATTTGTTTATTTTCGTTTTTAACTACATGTAAATTATAGATATTTACCGTCACAGATTAGGTGGCGACCAGGCCACCATTTAATCGTCTGACACATATTTATATGATGGATACCATATATCTAAGTTGCGGTCGTTGGATAATTATATATAGCGGCCGCCAACTAACATACATTGTATTTTCCTTTCCCTGAATAATATGTTCCTATGTAAGCTTTAATCTGTTTCCGTAGTTTCAAATGGATATCAGTGTTAACTTAGTAGAAAACGAAAGTAAATATCAATATGTCATCCAAATCTTATATGACTTAATATTTCAAATATGTACCAATATTTGATAAATGAAAGATTTGTTGTATTAATATATTTACGTCTAATTTATTCTATTAAGTATATTATTTCACACACTCCACAGCTACGATAGTCTACTTTCGTTTTAAATAGATTAATGTACAACTTAAATCCAACAATATTTCTTTCGAATTTTTAATGTTAGTGTCATTTAAATGACCGTACAGATACCTTTTTGAGGTCAATATAAAATCAATAACTCACAGGTTTACTTACTTTAAGCGGCAGTTTTCACAGAAACATCATCATTGCTGTTCCCCTTATCCACCTGTCGACACCTCCTGTTTCGAAGAAAGATGATTCTAATATACAAACACGATCATAATTTAATCTGGTCCGGAATATTTTGTATTCCCAAAACTCTTCGAGTCAATAGCTAAATGCCATAGCACATGATAATTAAGGCATACATGAAAATGTTCATTAATTAAAATTAATAATTTATAAGTACTATTTTAGTTTATACTTTGATAGGTTGATATTACGAATATGCTATATATAGTAGACGGTCGCTTTTAACATAAGTATGTCATTTTTATTTTAATGTAATCAGTTGAAATTTCATTCGTAGAAAACACAATATGGGATAGAGTTCGTGTTAAAAACGTCGATATTATAAGCAATTGTTTTTTCTTCGATTTCCCTGAAGAGTTTGATTGAGTAATAGATAGGTATGATCCCCAGGCTGCTCTATCACGTAACATACATCATGGTTTTTAAACTATATTAATTTGATTTGGATATCACCTCCTCATATTAGTGGAACGAACAGTGATGCACTTTCCTGTTGAATACTTCTCATATTATACATTACTACATTTTCATCTACTTTATCTTATTAAAAATAAATTATATCCTTCACTTTTGTCTTTGAAGGCTAGTAAATAGAGTTCAGTCTAATTTGATATTCATTTTAACGGAGTCGAATCTTTCAGACTGAAATAATCATCATCCAGGGAAAAGCTATTTCAGATTCATACTTATGACTGTAGTATTGGTCACGACATGAACGATCTTGTTAAATCTGAACATCATTTTTATGCTGATATAACTGTAAAGACGCACACAGTAGGATGTATGTTGAAAATATCGTACACTCTTTATTTAGATCTATGTATACTTTATTTCCAGACACGCTTTTCGAAGAACTTGAATGTTCAAAATGGCGGGAAATCTTCATAAAAATTGTAATAATAACGTCGGTGTGTGAGAAGATGTGAATATGATGGATGTGGATATTCTACCTTCAGGATCACAAAATGTTGTAAAACCTTGTGTTAATAATGTTAATAATATTTGATGATCCCCCTGTAGAATATCCCTATTATTCAAGTAAAACTCCAATACAATATCAAATCCGATCGAGGCGCATACCGAAATCAAAATTGGATTTAAAATGTCCAAAAATTAAGTGTAAAAACAAAGACACTGAAAAGTCAACTTAGTGTTAATACAACAGTATAGATCATTTCTTAAATGAAATGATATAATACAAATTTATTAAATGTTAAAATTACCACAAACGTCGTCTGATATTTTCTGTCGTCAATATAATTGCTGCGTTGTAGTTAAATGTCTTTATCCCAAAACATCAAAGCAGCGACCATGCCCTGCATTGTTTACATAGTTCATAAGGTAATTTTACAGACTACCTGTATAGATGTTCTGACGTTGTAAATTGTTATTCATATACTTTTATTTTTTGTTTCGGAAATGATGTGGATCCTCGATAGTCCAAGAGTCGTTATTTCTATCATGTGCGGTCGCATACAGAACCTTCAGTTTTGTTATGACATATTCCGTGGGTGGATATTACGTAACCCCTGGAAAGTCGAAGATTTTGATTCAAATTTAAATTTTAATTGTATCTCAAAAATTACTTAAACATTTATGTCAAATTATGTAATTAGCATAATGTTGTCATTATTTTATATATAACAATAAAGTAAAAAGATCGAATACTATCACTACTAGAAATCAAAACAATTCTTCATCGATAATACTACAGTAATGAAAGTGAGATAATAAAGCTTTACATTACTGAGCATATCTTGATATATGGAGAGATCACAGAATTGACAAAGCTGCGTTAATCCAGATCTGTAATGTGACGATAAAAATTAGGGGACACCCAGGGACCTCTCGATCTGCAGTCGAATGCTCTACCACTGAGCTATATCCCCCTTGACAATCATTATTGGAAAAGAGATTATATATATTTCTGATGCAATAATATCGGATTCAGGAGTCAACATATTTATTTACTTCTTCCATATTATATAAGCTATTTCTAAACGTCAGCACTAAAATAAAATACGACATAATAATGTAAATTTATATTTGTATTGTTTACTAGCTGACACCCTTAAACACACGTATATAGACCGTCAATTAACTGAAATTAACTGGAATATCATTACATCATTACCCAATCAGCTGTCTGTGTCGATGTGTAAACGTACCCAGGTCGTAGGTTTACGTCTACAAACAAAATCCTAGTCGTTTGTTTACGTATACCTGTCGTCTGCTGACGAGGCATCGTATTATCTATGAATAAACCTGACTATGACGTCAGAAATCGTACACCAGTCGTTTTACTATCATGGTATAAATATAGCCGGGGTTGTCTTTGTGGACAGACACGGGGAGACAGGAGGACACCGAGGTACGTAGGCCATTCTATATTTTTGTTGTTATGAGATTTTGAAATGAAAAAAAGTTTTGATTTTCTTATCTTGGAAGTATATAATTAATTGTTTGGGCTTTTGTTGGGGATCTTAATACCAAAAAACCTGTTATATGTATGTTTATCAAAAATGATAATTCTTCTCCATTTCAACCACTCAGTTTTGTCTATTCATTAATAGATGGTAATTTTAAAATAACATATTAAAGGTTATTATTTTCCAGAGTTAGAATACTTTCACAAATTCTGTATCTTAATAAAATAAGAACCATATCTTTCTGTCTAACATCTTCTTGTTGTTTTTAAATCAATTGTATATGACGAATGTTTTAACATTTTGAGTGAAAAATATTTTTTAGAAAGTCTGAATTTCAAAACCTATGTGTAATACATTTTAGCCTTTCTATTACGTTTTTAATTGCGTTGGGTTTGTATGGAAGTCTTGAAAAAGCTTTAATTTTCAATTGAATTATTGATGAAAATTATTTGTATGAAAGTCAGTATCTTACATCATATCAAGAAACCTTATTATTAACATAATGCATTTTAATTTCCTTTTGTTATAACATCAATTGTATATGACAAATGTTTTAACATTAAAATAATTTTTGAGTGAAAAATATTTTTTAGAAAGTCTTAATTTCAAAAACTTTGTGTCATATATTTTAGCCTTTCTATTACGTTGCAACAAATCATTTTCATTTAGTTTTTTTAATTGCGTTATGTTTGCCTGGATGTCTTGAAAGCCATTACAGTTTTAATTTTCAATTGAATTATTGATGAAAATTATTTGTATTAAAAGTCAGTATATTAAAAACAAAGCATTTTAATTTCCTTTTTTTATAACATGTATTTGAACATTCGTTTGATAAGATTGTTTCGTTGTTGAAAAACATATATTTTGGGAAAAGTCTGGATTTTAAAAAGTATGGCTAATATTTCAGAGGTGTCCACCAGATGGAGCCCGTGGTCAGGTCAATCGCTTGACCTCCTCGGATTCGTAAATAGCCACACCCACTTTGCCGAGGAACCAAGGCACGTGAGCTATGAAATATTTGGGTACAAAGGTCACACGGGTACCGCCTGTTTCTGTCGACGTGTGTCTCGACCCCTTTACCGCCGGGGTAGAGAAATCGTGGATGGAAATGGTATGGACAAAGCAGTGACATTTGTCAGAGAAGTTGATACATGTTATGACAAAGAGCTTAAAAACATTGATGAATCAAAACGTTTTAGGACGAAAAACGTTAAGACAATGGAGGACAAAGAAGAAAATGATTTGGGGATTGAAGGTGAAAACGCAGACGTGTTGGAAAGATAACGATAATGCACTTCTCACATTAATTTGATTATTGTAAGCAATGCATGTTCTATGAAACGATTGTGTTCGGAGATCAATTGATGTTTTCATAATTTTGCTAAGAAAGAATTCAAGGTCATATGACGGTTACTCTGAAAAATGCATCAGAATTTTGGAATTTTACACAATTAATTCAGTAAAACATTTTCATCACCAGCATGGCAACCATAACTTTTAGGATTTATCTTCTTTTTGATGACAACACTAACATTTCACCAGCTACAATACCAGCGAAATCATCCGTATGTTGGGATACATTATTATGTATATTAAATCTCAGTCTATGATCATGAAGTGTACAGTCAAGATATGAACATGCAATACAGAACCATCGAACCATCTTAATGCAACAAGCAAAGAATTTCCAAACATACTCTCAAATATAACTGAAGAATACGTAATGCAGAGATATGGAATTGACCGTGTAAGAAGAAGTGTCTGTCAAAGCTGACAATATCATAATCATTATTATTGATTCCTTCGATTATATAACAGTTACATGACAACACCATAGGAATAGATTCATTGTTTGATTATTATTTACATACTTTCATTTCCTTCGTACTTCTGAAAAATTTATATTTTCATTCGCTCTACCAAGACAATTATAGAGGGACAAACTAACCTGAACTGAGTTGGAGCTAATTGATTATCTTAAATCTCGTAATTCGTTGTTTGCATGTCCACGTGATGACCTTTCGGCTCTGTGTTAAGAAACAATTTGTATTTTGAGGTACACAAACCACATGTGGAATGAATCCCTGCATGCTGACGATCCTTTCTATACAATTGTTTGTCCGTGTCATAGATTATTTTTTATTCTAAGTTGAAAACAAATCACGTGTTAAATTAGTTTTCCAACAATCAGCCCGCTAGTGCATCAGTGAAAATATTTACAGTGTTATTTCTATAATTTTCTTCGTGTTGGAAAGCATGGATTATACAATGATATTGTTACAGAACCAGTGAACATTGTATGTGTGTCGATTCGATGACTAGTACGATGTATACGATGTTACATTCCTCAGACAAAGGACAAGGCAGCATAAACTTGAACAGAAGGTGTAAAAGTGTACGAGTTGTCTTTGAAATGAAAGTCAACGATCTATGCTCAATGTCAGAAGTGCTGTGATGCTCTACGATTATAATGAGCCGAAGATAACTCGACCTTACTACTCTTTGCCTAATATCTTGTGATATTTGTGCGATAATCTGGAAAAATCCAGATCAACTGACCTTCCATATCAACACCATCGACGCCAGTAATAACATCGAACTCATTTATGAAGAAGAAACCGACGGCACTATGGCTTTCCTAGACACCTGGAAAAGAACACCGGAAAAGTGTTGGTACATAGGGAAAAGACCCCTTATAATATCTAAACTTCAATACTCACCATCTATTAATCAGAAACTAGGCGCAGTGCGTACATTGCTCGATAGATGCGAGACCGTTGTCACAGAACAGCAGGACCAATTTGAAGAACAAAATAAAATATACGGGTACAAAAACAGTGTCATAATACAGAGAAAACCAAAAGAAAACCAACAGGATAACATCGAAATCAAAATCCAAGTCGTCATCTCGTAGATCAAAGGTATGTCTGAAACCTACAAACAATGTTTTTAAACAAATCGATAACTTGATGGCCACAACAAGTTCAATGAAGACACATTAATGAAAAAGTCACTTTGTGTCTGTTATACTGTAACCACAATCGTTTGCGCCGAAACTTTACGAATATTTATCCAACTGATGCCAGCGATAGTCATT
>SAYR01012287.1:31533-62392 GCA_004382745.1 Argopecten irradians irradians
AAGAGCGAAACGCGAAATTCCTTCAGCCAGATCCTTGATATGTCCAGTCACATTGGAACGACAACTAGCGATGGAATTATGGGAACGAAATCTTCTCAAGATGTGCCTCTAGAATCCTCTCCAGCCCACTAAGACGGTACTCCTTAGCCTCCAGAATGATCTTCTTTACGGTACTCCTATCTCTGGGAAGGGTCTCTGCGTCTACCGTACATCTGTTGCGAAGATAATTTAGGATGTGGTCGAAGTGCGCAGGATCCCTGTCGATGAGGAACCGCCTTTCTCCAATATAGCCAAATCGTTCGTCAGTTAATACTGCAAATACGCTCTCAGGATCAGCTTGGAGGCTTGGTAAAGATGTTTTGAACACTTTTCCTCCCACATCAAGCGTGATCGCTGCTTTATTGATGACTCGAAATCGGTCGGCTAATGCTCTTTGCCTATGTGCAAGTGTTTCTTTCTTAAGGAAACCCTCTATTACAGGTGTCTTTTGGAGTGACACAGGACCATACGTGGATTCACAGGATATGCCGTCAATGTCGTCATTCTCCTTTAAATTGACAGTCTCTTTTATCAATTTTGAGAGAATAGGGCTTCTTGACCTAGATTTTGACCTTGACCTAGACAATGACATGGACCTTGACCTAGATCTTGATCTCGACCTTGACCTTTTCCGGGACCTAGACTTTGAGTGTAATTCTCTTTCACTACCCTTGGACTTAACAGGGGAGAGACACGGGCCCTTGTCCTCCTCCCTGCCCCGGATATGTGATTTTACACGGGTTTCCCTGACTGCTGATGAACCTCTAGGATCCTTTGTACGTCCAGTTTTGAACTTACTGCTAAAAGTTTGACCTGATAGGCGTGTCAGACGAGACCAGGCCTCCTCTTTACGGAATCTTTCATATTCCTTTAAGGCTTCGTCACCTTCACAGCCATTGAGCCTATTGTAGCACCTTGTTGATATAGGCTGGTCACCTCTAGTGCAGCGGCTGTGTCTGCCGTCTGCCCGTGAGCAGATATATCCGCAATAAGTGCACTTCCATCCATAAGAGGTGTGTTGTTCCATGATGTGCCGCTCTGCTGCAGACATGGTACCAAACTCCTTCTTGTCGGTACAGATCCGGCATTGCCATAAGGTTCTACCTGGCGCATCCCGTTTATCCTGCAATAACAACAATAAATGTTTGTTTACAACAAGTTTTCATGTATTTGTTTACATATAACTTTACATATCAGCAAAACGTTTAGCGGGACGTATGCGTCGCCCACGACGGTTAAAAACAGTTGGAGATGGTGTATTGTCATTCCCAGAAGGACCTTGGTTGCCATGACTGACATCCTGTGAGGAATCCATTGACACAGAAAGATTTTCTGTATCGTCATCAGATGTACCCTGCTCATGCTGACTAATATCTGCAGATAATAAGAGGTTATCCAAATTATCATTTATGGCCTCATTATCAATGGTATTGTCAAGGAGATGGATTTCTGTACTAGGATCAATGGATGTCTCAAGACTATCATCTACATTCAGGTTGATACAGAACCAGGTAGGGGGATTGTCTCCCTTATAAGGTTTCAGCCGAGTATAATGAACGACTTTTGCCCTGGACCGTAATGTCTCCTTGATTCTGTAAGTGACATCACTGAGTTTTTTTATCACTACAAATGGTCCTCTCCAGGGTTTCTGAAGTTTAGGACAAACTCCAATTTTCCTGATATAATTATGCAACCACACACAGTCTCCCTCTTGATACGCCTTGAAATTTTCCCCTGCATCATAACTCTTTCTCATGGCATCACTTGCAAATTTAAGGTTTTCGCGTGCGAATTCATGAACCTTCTCAAGCTTTTGTGCCAAATCATGAGCATAATTTGTCAGGTGGTCCGGCTCCTCCGCTTCAGGATGACTATACATGAGGTCTATTGGGAGAGAAATCTCCCTGCCAAACATCATTTGAGCTGGTGAGTACCCAGAAGACTCATGGACTGAAGACCTATAGGCCATCATCAACACCGGAAGAAGCTGATCCCAATTTCTCTGATTCTCACTGACAAACAGAGCAAGCATGTTTTCCAGAGTTTGATTGAGACGTTCTACTATCCCATTAGATTGTGGATGCAATGGGGTGGTTCGTGTCTTTTCAATACCTAGAATCTGACATATCTCAGCAAAGACACGACTCTCAAAATTTCGGCCTTGGTCTGAATGCAGTTGTTTCGGAACACCGAACTCCGACACAAATCTCTCTACAAGGATATTAGCTACAGTTGTTGCCTCCATATCGGGTAATGGATAAGCTTCACTCCATTTAGTGAAATAATCGACCACCATAAGGATATATTTGTTACCATCACTACTTGGTGCTAAGGGTCCTAAAATGTCTATGGCTACCCTCTCCAGTGGTGCACCTACATTATACTTTTGTAATGGTGCTCGCGGTGCTCGTGTGGGTCTTTTCCTGGATGCACAGTCATCACACACTTTACAGAAGTGTTCAACATCCCTTCTTACCCCTTGCCAGTAAAACCGTAGGCGGACTCGAGCTAGGGTTTTGCTCATACCTAGATGTCCTGCGGTGATGTTACTATGCAACTCTCTCATTGCCCATGACCTTAATGCTTCAGGAAGTACAATTTGCCATTCTTTTTTGCGTCCATCGGAACTTTCCCATCTCCTACAAAGAACACCAGATTTTACGATAAGGGAATCAAACCTAGCCCAGTAGTGCTTCACTCCTGGTGAGAGATGACTAATCTCTGACCAGGATGGTTTTATTTTGTCCTCTACCCACTTGTAAACTATCCCTATCGTGCCATCTTTCAACTGGAGGTCCCTAAGGTTGTCCAGAGTAATCGTTCCTTGATCTGAAATATCATCAGTCTGCAAGTCTGAGATTTCATCATGACCTGGGTCAGTAACTACATTTACGATGAATTCATTTCTTTCCGAAGTGTCTATTGTTAACTCCTCAGCTTTCTCACAATGCAAGCAATGCAAATCATAACATGGTCTCCTAGATAAACCATCTGCATTTGAATGGAGCTTTCCTGCTCTATGCTGTATCTCAAAATCATATTCTGACAGTCGTTCCAGCCATCTAGCTAACTGACCTTCTGGATTCTTGAAGTTTTGAAGCCACCGGAGAGATCCATGATCAGTACGGACACGAAAGTGTTGTCCATACAGGTAACAGTGAAATTGTTTTACTGCAGTGACCACAGCCAACAATTCACGCCTAGTGACACAATATGACCTTTCAGGCTTACTGAATGACTTGCTGTAGTAGCTGATGACTTTCTCCTGGCCATCCTGAATTTGAGATAGTACAGCACCAAGAGCATAGTTACTGGCGTCTGTATCCAGCACAAAGAGACCATCCTGCTGTGGATAGCTCAGGATTGGGGCTGAGGTGAGATGATGTTTAAGTGCATTGAATGCATCATCACAGTCACTTGTCCATTCAAATGGGATTGTTTTTTCGGTCAGTCTATACAAAGGCTTGGCCAACTTGGAGAAGCCAGGTACAAACCTTCGATAGTATGTGCAGATTCCAAGAAAACTTTGCAATTCCTTAAGGTCTTTAGGTAACGGCCACTCTTTTATGGCAGACACCTTCTCTGGGTCAGTAGAAACACCTTCCCCTGATATAACATGGCCGAGATATTTGACATCCCGTTGAAAAAGAAAACATTTCTTAGCGTTCAATTTGAGGTTAGCAGATCTGATTCTGTCGAAAACAACCTGTAAATTTTCCAACTCTTGCTCAAAAGTTTTGGCAAACACAAGAATGTCATCTAAGTACACCAAACACAGCTTCCATGTAAGGCCAAACAATACTTTATTCATTAAATGAACAAATGTGGCAGGGGCATTACATAGGCCGAAGGGCATCACTTTGAACTGCCAGAAGCCTCCATTGCCAGTGACAAAAGCTGTTTTATGCCTATCTTGTTCAGCCACATCCACCTGCCAGTAACCGCTTTTTAGGTCCAAAGTTGAATACCATGAGGACCCTGCCAGTGTATCCAATGTGTCATCTATTCTGGGAATAGGATGGCTATTTTTCACCGTTATGCTATTGAGTTTCCGATAATCAATACAGAAACGCAATGAGCCATCTTTTTTACGAACTAAGACTATCGGCGAGGCAAAAGGTCCGCTGGCAGGCTCAATGATGTCGTTAGCTAACATGCTTTCAACCTCCTTCTCTGCCTCAGCTTTTTTGGCAAGCGGTATTCGCCTTGGGGCCTGTTTGAATGGTTTTGAATCACCTGTGTCAATGGTATGAGTGACAAGCTTAGTGTTCCCTATATCAGCTGACGAAGAGGAAAAGATATCTGCATACTGTGCCAAAAAATTCCGAACCTTTGCAGACTGGATCTCAGTTAGATTATCAGTGGAACGATTAAATAAATCGCTCAGATAATCTGGTATGTCTGTGTTGTCTAAATTAACTACTGGGTCAGACTGAGTTGAGTGAACGTCAGCAACCTCACAAAAACCAGCTACTGTACCTTTAGGAACAGTAATAGGTCTCTCTGAAGCATTCATAACACGTAGTGGTATCTCCCCATGGGAGGATTTTGCCACAGTCCGAGCAACGAAAAGGCGGTGCTGGGAGAGAAACCTTAGAGATGGTTCCACTAAATAATCGGTATTATCTTTTACCAAGTTCACTGTTGCTCCAGTGACAAGCATTTCACTGTTTGGAGGTATAGTTGTCCTTTCCTTCAAAACTACCCTACAACATGTATCTTCTACCTCTGGCATTGAAGGTAGCAATGGTACCTTAGCACCCTTAATATCCAAAACATTGTCCCTTAACATGATATTACATCCTTCGCCACGCAAAAAATCTTTACCCAAAATGCCCTCATTTTTTATGTCCGCAAACCAAACTTTACGCTTTACCACAAAGCCGTTCATTTCAATCCTGACTCGCAGAAAACCTAACACTGGAGTAGGTTCTCCAGTTGCGGTTAACATCACCTTCCTGTCATGTCCCAGAGTTGCCTGTAAAGCTTTAGGTAGGCGTCTTAAGACACTTCCCTGGAAGACAGTAAATGTTGCTCCAGTATCAACTAACATAATGATGGGAAGGCCTTCTATTTTAGCTTTAACAAATTCACCATCATCAAAGGGGGATGAACTACAAACTAACACATCTTTGGACCTTCTCATACTAATCTTGACCGACCTGTGGTCCGCCAGCTCGGTCTTGTCTAGTTTCCCTTTTTAGAAGGACCACTCTTAGGCGGACATGATTTCTCGGAGGACGGATTATTTGCTGTTTGATCACGTTTTTTCCCTATCATGATTTTTACCCTTTTTATCCGAGTGACTAGCGGGATTTTACAACTGACATAGATTTTTCTCAACCAGTTTTTTCAGGGTATCAATGTCTTTTTTCAATGATTTCACCTGATCACATGGTGTGTCTGGCTGGTTCTCGTCAGACTCATCATCTTTCACCTGTACTGACCTCACAGGTCTATTCTTAAACTTGTCAGCCATCTTATGAGTCTCCAATCTCACTGCCAGTGTTTCTGCTTGTGTGATACTTTCTGGCTGTGTTTCACGTAACCGCCATTTAATGTCAGCATCGGTTAATGCATCAATAAAATAATCTAAGGATAGGGTCTCTATCATGTCAGATGTTGCTTTTGGATATGCCTGACGAGTTAGCTTCTTTATAGACCTTGCAAGATCGGAAATTGTTTCATCTTTCTGTTTGATGCGAGTCTGGAGTTTAGCCTTATACATTTCTGACTTAGCAGCACTCCCAAAGTTTCTAGACAATTTCTTTGTCAAAGTGTCATAATCTCTCCTTTTATCTGGGTCAAGTTCACCTAAGATAGCCCTAGCAGCACCTGAGAGACTCCCAGCTAAGTACAGTCCCTTCTGATTATCGTTCCAACAATTGATGTCAGAGTAGATTTCAAACTGAGAAACATACTCATCCCAGTCATCAGATCCGTCATAGATGACTGGTCGCATGGAGACATGTTTTTGGCTTGACTTAGAGGTGTCTGGTATCAATACTTTAACAGGAGGAAGTGGGGTACTAGTTGTGTCTACCTTTATACCACTACAGAATTGTTGTTCTGCTACTAATGGCTCTGAATCCTCATCAGCAGGTATGGTGGATTTACCAGTATACCCCATCCCAGTATCAAGGTTAAACGTGACACTTTTCTCCGAGTGCTTATTACTGGACTTTGCCGAAGGGTCACTTTGACCCGTATTCATTGGAGGGTACAAGCCAGACAGAGTGTCAAAGAGCTCCTTGCTATATGACCTCTGGCGTTCCTCGACGTCGGCATCTAAGGAAATCAGTTCAGTCTGAGGAACACCAAGATGTGCCACTTCATCTCTCAGATCTGAGGTCTGACATTTTAGATCACTTACGTCAGATCTAATCGACTCCAGATCTTTCTGGATTGTTATGGTGCTTTCTCTAAGAAGAGATAATTCGGTGTGTAAATCACAGAGTAACTTATCTGTCAATGAATTATCACGAGTGGTGTCAGCCATGGTACCAAGGATTTGTATTACAAACAAATATGTGTAACAATGAGAATATATCAGTAAATTAATAAACTTTATTAATTTTACACAATTCAATTAGCCCAATTAAATGGTTGTAGTAATGTTTACTGCAAGGCCCCACGTTGGGCGCCAATGTGATGACTTTTACTCTCTGCAGGGAGTCACCACGGTGGGCCCTACAGTAAAGACTACACAACACAAAACAAAAGGTCCTATTATTTATTTACATAACATCTATAACATTTAAACTGGTACAATAATAATACAAGTGAACCATTGGATAGGGTGAAGTCCACCACTGACTTCACCACACCTTCACCACACCTTCACCTTCACCACACCTTCACCAGGGGTCTCTCACCCTGGGTGAAGTATCACCAAGTTCAGGGGTGGACTTCACCCAAGAACGCTGGTGGAACTCACCCTTTGTAGCTGGGCTTGCATGCTGGCCACTACCACTACACTGTAGCTCTCTCTAACATCAACTGAGGTCTACTACAGCTCTGCCTGTCTACCTTGGGTGCCTGACCTCTCATGCACATGCTTGACCCCTGAGAGGCAATCAAGCATGACACAGGTAAGCCAGTCACCACAGGGACAGAGCAGTGCTGTAGCAGACGACTATTTTGGGAGAAACACATGCATTGCATGTGTAGTTAACAAACTTATACAAAGCAATAAACACAATTAACAAAAACAATTAAGAATAGTAATTAAACATCTAAAGTTATGGCGAGACAAGTATTTGTTACAATATGTTTCTCGCATGATTCTCATGCGTAGAATTCCACATGCGTAAATCATGTGTAGCCACATATAAGAATACTATATATAGTCATCAAAGTTGTAAAATAAGTCTGTGTAATGATCTGGTTACCATAGTCATCAAAGTTGTCGTGAAATAAACTCTTCTTACACATCTACACACGGCCCAAAACATTACTTTTAAGTTTCATTGAAATTATAGACAAGGTTTCCGGACGACAAACACACAGAAAACAAACGCATACACAGACAGATCAATGAGAAAGTGATAAAAATAATACCAGAAATGGCATATCTTATCAGATTTCTTTAGAGTCATGAAACAGTTAAATGAGCGCCCCTGAAATATTTGATATCATAGTGGATACTGAACAATATCATAATTGATAAAAGATTGAACTTTCCTAATGTTTTGATATTATTACGACACATTCAATAAAGTCACAGTACTATCTTCGAGACTCCAAGGGTTTCTATCACTGTCGTTGTATTCACCCTTGGAATAACTTGAAAGCTCTGTGGATATAATCGGTACACTGTTAACTTATGGTGTCGCTCTATGTAACATGTAATAGTCAAAGGAAGTCAGTGCGAGTCTGTGATTGATCAGTTGTTTTCTCCACGACTACCTTCAGTGATATAACGAAAGTGAGCAATAGTCAAATACTGGGGTATCGAGGATGGCACAGTGCTAATTTGCACAGATGATGACACCGGGGAAGAGGAGATAACTTACATACTTGTGACTGATATTTAATTAGAACGACAGGGGTATGTATACTCGGAGTGGAGTAGATCTGCAGCACCAAGGCCGAGAGCGAGTTAATTATGTTTATTTCCTGAATATTCTATTGTATGTAACTACTATATTTACTTTTGATTTTATATGATTGGTTTATATAATCCAGTTACAAAATTATCTTATGTGGCAGACGGGCCAGGAAACAATTTATTCATAACTAAAACAATTTGTTACAGTATGGTATTCATTTATTAAAGATAAGATGTAACACTGTTTCAAGAATCAACAAAATCATGTTATATTCATAAGGATTTTTAGTGCTAAACGCGTACATATAATTTTAACGGACAGATGGATGTGTACATTTATTTCAGACACTACTACATTTGACATTTCTATACAAATTCATTTGATTTATTGTTGTTGGATTGACCGCGGTAATTATATCTGCTTGTCACTTAAAGTTAATTGAGTAATCATTTTACGTACAGTGGTCCCACCAGGTGGTGTATAATTAGCATCTGAGTACTGACCAGTAAGATTTGAGCTGTAAATGTCAGGTGTTTATCTTTTGTATTGATTCTTCATTTAAGCTCATGTTGATATTTGTAAAATTAGTGAAGGCCACGACCACAGAACGGACAACACGGCACTATTTTGGAATATCCAGGATATGCCTACCGTTCACGGCCAAAGTACTAGTGTAATTAAATTTCGTCACAAGAAGTCATTACAGATCATTGTTCCTTTACGAAATCGACATTTTCTATAACAAGTGAAATATTTCCTTGTTATACAAACAAGCTATGATCAACAGGGGTGACTTGATTAGATATAAGTATGCATTATGACATATAACAATTATTGATAAGGTCACGAACAGGTTGACAAGAAAAAAAATAATAATTCGTTTATTTCCCTTTTTCCAATAAGTTCATGATATAATGTCTTTGTATCACAACTGGTTTTGTTTGTATTGATGAAAAGCTTAAAATCAATACAATTAATTAAATATCAATATCGTAATGCTGCACAAATGTGTCAGAAACAATCTGGTGGTATGAAGGTCCTAAATGATGATGGATTGACTGAGATATCTATTTGTTATGACAGATGTTTCTAAGGTATAAAATATCACCGGTAGAAATATTTAACTGATGAGAAGTGAAAGTGTAACAGTTCTGTGACACTGTCAGCGTTGCCAAATCACTATAACGTCGATAGAAGCGAATAAATGTTCATTTAACTCTGTGTTAAATGAAAGCCATTTCTAAATTATATCATATAGGTAATTCTTAACGTCTTGAACTATTAGAAATAACTCATTAAGTAACAGATTACAAATATAAGTGCTCGAAGTTGCAAATAATTGGCGTTTTCAAGAGAAGCTCCGATATTTATCCCACCTTTTCCTATCCTCCTCACCAATTGTACGGCCGATTTTTGCGGTTTTCATAAATTCATGTACAGCACCTGTAAACCTGGAATTTTTACCTCTGTCATTTTTCATACTGTTCGTAAAAGTTCATAACATTTTTTCATGCTTGTCATTTGTAAATAACTAATATCACAATGCAATTGCTAAAAAATGACCCGGAAAATTCCACTTCTATATGTTTATCCATCAATCAATACATGTACCTTACTGCTTTGTTGCCGATAAAATGTAACAGCACTATGTATATTACTTGTATTATAAGATTTCCAACAGGATTAGTATCATGATTAATTCGCAAAGTCAACTTCACTATTACCGTGTAGATATCAACACAACACAAAATTACACAGCGAGTACAGACTGCATATTAATATTCCCTCAATGTTTTCACGTTCAAACAGTACACAAGTACAGTTTGTATGACTATGTTTTCTTTTAAACAAGCTGAAACAAATGAACAAAGTTCTGTTGTTTTGTTGATTCATTTGTGATCACTACTTTATCTTTACACACAGAAATCGCTCTCGGCCATTTTATTTCGTCTGATGACGTCAGCAGTTCCCTGACGTTAGTCCCGTCCCCAGACATCTGTATGACGTTGTGGGAGTTAAACCCACACACATACACGTTACCCTCTCTGTCTACGTCTATACCTGTTGTATCCTTCACGACCCCGACCTTCAGTACATCTGTGTGTGTCCCGTCAGACAGTCGGGTGACGGCTACAGCGTCAGGGTCAGAGGTGTAGATGCTGGCAAAGACACGTCCATTCACCTTATCACTGGCGAGATACAGACATTTAGATTCAATTTTATGGAGCATTGTAGGTTCACCTCCGTTTTGTGGTACACTGTAAATTGATGTTACTGTACCAACAACAAACGTGTTGTTATTGTATGTGACACCAAGACAGTCTTCAGTAAAGTTTTGAATTTTAATTTTAGATAGGATGGTCAAGGTTAAATCCCTTACATTGACTGTACATATGGTTTTATCTTCGTCCAATGTCACTGCCACAGTTTTATCATCAATACGGCAAAGGTCGCAAAATTCTTCACTTATTTCTATGTCACATTTAAAATCACCGTTTTCCGTAAATAATTTCACTTTGTGATTTGCATTGTCTCCTACAATAATACGACCACCAGACAGGAGGACTACTCCAAACACACCACAGTCTTTCTCGTCAGTTGGAAGTTTGATGTTGATCTTATTTATCATCTGTAACTGACGTTCGGACAAAGCCCTATACCTCAAAGCAGTCGGCAGTTCCCTCTGTTGTTGATGGGCGAGTATCGTCCCCAGGGTAAGACTGGTCTTTGTGTCCAATGTGAGTATGTCAGGGTTATACTCGTGTCTCAGACTGGTAGACCTTGACGACTTCTCCAACTCCTGTATCAGTCCCTTACACGACTCGACCTCCGCCTGACCTCTCTGGAACAGACTGCTTCTGACACGGCTTACACATGGTCAGTGTTCTCGTATTTTGTAAATGTTGGATCATCTCTACCGCCAGATTGTTTGTAGGAAATTGTTCGGCCCAACGTTGTTTGTCTTCTGACTGGTATAACGGCTCGGTGTCCCTACGACATACTGGACACGAGAAAGAAGACGTCGACGCCATCTTACCTGACCATTCATTGTTGATGTAGCTAGCGAGGCATTCTTGACAGAATGAATGAAGACAGGGGAGGGACTTGGGATATATGAGCTGTTCCAGACAGATAGGACATTCAAGCATCAGAATGTCGAGAAATTGACTATAGAGGAGATTGTCTGATGTCTGGTCCTGAACAAATCCACCTTCCGCCATGGTAATGTGGCGTTTACCAACCCTTTAAACAAAAACAATAATATACAAATTAAAAAGCGCAACAAAATCTTTGTCTGTCTTGAACTTAAGAGATGAATGAAAAGTGTCAAAAGCGTCACTTTGGGTTCCCCAACATATCACTTAAGAGAATGTTTAGAAATAAAATCACCGGGTTTTAAGGCTCTGAACACGCTATATACATAAGTTATGGGAAACACCAGTTTAGATAGAAGATATTGTTTTGAGAAGTAGGCATGATAAATATGTTGTGTTTAAATTTCGTGAAAAATCAAGGAAGAGTATAATAATTCGTCAATACGTAGAAACAAAAGTAGTTTTTTATTGTGTTATACTTTATCCTCTATTTCGCACACATTACAGACATGTAAATAAAATCATTACAATTAAAAAAAAATGTCGATTTAAACGATCTCAATTACGCAGGTCAACTTGTAAAAAATTATTAGATATTACTCCATACGGACCGTGTCAAAATACATTTATCTTTACTGATATTTAATTACATTACATGACTATTACAATTGTCAAAAAAAAACCGCTAAAAATCAATCAATTTTTATCGAGATATAAATCTTATGCGATGAACAAATTTCTTGATTTCAATAGTCCAAAGAACTAAAACATTTCACCGCTGACGAACTGCTTTAAGTTTGCAATCTAATCAGAATAAGAGTAACTTAACATATCATTCGAAAAAATGAAGAAAACCAATCGTCAAAAAGGCGATACTCCGCGCTTGATTTCAATTTTTGTCAAACATGGTACACTTAGCTGTTTAATGATTAAACAAATCAAGATCAATTATACAGTCTGCTGATCTTGAGAAGGTTGGTATTAAATATGGTTTATCAATCAATCATTTCACGACTGAAAACAAAGATAGCACTATAAAATGACAAGGGTTCAGCTATCACAAAGAGCCACAAAATCAACCTACTACAGTCTCCTAAACACGCCTGCATGGACTTCACACACGCAACAATCCGCTTACACGGGAGGCCGTCTTTACAGTCCCCGGATGTTAATAGGGCGTAAATCTAATCAACCAAGAAACCAACCAACAAATCGAAGACGATCCATCGCTGAGCAGACATTTAGAACATTTCGGAGGTATGTCGCCGCTCATTTGTGTGAAAGTTGGGTGCACAAATATATCAAATACTCTAAATATATCTTCTTGATTCACGAAAAAAAAAGATTATTTATTTTAACAACATTGTAAAATTCTACATTTATATATATTACTTTCGAGTAGAAGAAAAACGATTTTCAAATTGGGTTTCTCCTTGATTGCTCATTATTTTGAAAGTGGAGTTCTCTTTACAAAACTGTAGATTGATTAAACTATATTGTTATTTAACATTGATTGCATAATTTACTTGTCATTATGAATAAAGTAATCAGTACAAGATATGCTATAATGGTCGATATATTGGACCCATTTAAGCGATGCATATCGCATGTCTTATTTACAGAAATATACTATAGCCACATGTATAAATAGTAGAAAATAACCGTAGCCTCGTGAATAATTTAAATGTAAATAAATAAATAAACATCGTTTTGATAGTTAGTTCATTCCATGAGGCACTGCATTAGCAAAAAAAACAGCATGTGTTCAATCAGTGCTTATGTGGAGGGAATGAGTTGTCAGAAACAAATGTAATTTGACAAATATCGAATTTTGAGCATCGTCTGCCCATATTGTGCACGCAATAAAATCAATCTAAACGAAAAGATGTGTTTGCCTATTATAAAACAAAAGTAAACACGTAGTTTTCATCCAAATATTATATGCACCAACATTTGATTAATAAAATATTATCAATATTAATATATTTACATCTATATGTTATTTCTATACAGCTACGATTGTCTACTTTCGTTTTAGATTACAGATATACACCGTCACAGATGTTTATGCATTCCGGTCGGGTACAAAATGGTCCCTACACATGTGTGCTAGTGAAACACTGCCGCAGTGAATCATTTGATTAGTTAACATCCATGTATCAATATGGCGGCCAGGTCACCACAAACTATTCGGTGGTCCAACTTAAATGACTCGCAGATCTATTATTTGGCGGCTACCACATATCTAAATGACGACCACCTTATATCTAATTGACTGTCGTCGGATAATTATATATAGCGACCGCCAAGTAACCTTTATTGTATTTTCGTTCTCCAGAATAATAAGTTTCTGCGTAAGCCTGATCTGGTTCACTTGGTTCCCCAATGGATATCAGTGGTTACCCAATAGAAAACGAAAGTAAACACGAAGATGTAATCCAAATGTGACATGAATCAATATTTCATATATGTACCAATATTTAATAATAAAAATTTATAAATATTTAAAATATACATACACATGTACGTTATTTCAAAACAGATACGACTGTCTACTTTCGTTTTTAACATGTTACTGTACAGAGGTTATATCAATCAATATCACTTAATTGTTAGAGGTATTGTCACCGTACATATACCTTTTCAAATTTATTGTCAGTATAAAATTAATCAGACCTACTAACTTAAAGTAGCAGTTTTCACAGGAACAGTGTCATTGTTGTTACCCTCGACCACCTGTCGCCCTGTCGTAACGCTTCGTTTCAAAGAAAGACGATTCTAATATACAAACAAACACGGTCATAAATTAATGTAATATGTGTTGTAACGCTTCGTTTCAAAGGAAGACGATTCCAATAACAAACACGGTCATACATTAATCTAGTCCGGAATATTTTACACTCTTATTTTGCATTACACGAAATATTCGAGTTAACAGTTAAATGCTATAGTACATTAATAACAAATACGTACTTGTGAAATTACATAAATGAAGATTAATTATGTATAACTACTTTTTTAGTTTATAATATTATTGCTAGGATTTGTATACTCTAAGCAGCAGTTTTCACAGGAACATTGTCATTGTTGTTACCCTCGACCACCTGTTGTAACGCTTCGTTTCAAAGGAAGACGATTCCAATAACAAACACGGTCATAAATTAATCTAGTCCGGAATATTTTACACTCTTATTTTCATTCCACGAAATCTTCTAGTTAACAGCTAAATGCTATAGTACATTAATAACAAGGGCGTACTTGTGAAATTACATGAATGAAGATTAATTATGTATAATTACCATTTTAGTTTATAATATTATAGTTTGATATTATAAACATGATCTGTAATAGACGGTCATTTCCTTCATTTTCCTATTGAGATATCAATATAGGATAGAGTTCGATACGTTGCTAAGATCGTCGATATTGTTAAACAATGGTTGCCTTGTGTTATTTCCGTGAACATTTTGAGTGTGTAATCCGGCAAACTTGTCATAGTGTCCGATAAACTCATTCAGTGACGAAGAGACAGTAATAGAACTCACTTCTAGTAGCCATGCTTGTATTGCTATTATGAAATAAAGAAAATAATGGCGAATACATTTTTTATGTTAGAATTAAAATGCAAATTTTGACATCAAAAATTATTTTAATTTATTTACATCACATATTTTACTTCTTAGCACCTGTCACCCGCTTAATAAGCAGAATTAAGCAAATAAGCATTGCATGTGGTGATTCGTAAATCAATAAGCATATAAAGAAGATAAAGACTTAAGGTTGTTTTTTTTTTTTTTTTTTAACTTTTTTCTTTTTTAAATTTCGATTCATAGACAAACGTATTGGCACAGTGAGAATATCTATTCATGTTATACATTAGCAGAGTCCTGTCCATTTTACAATTTTGCTACCATACAATGATGAATTTCGGTTTATATAGTAAACATTAGAAAGACATTGTTTATCTGTGACCTCAGAAGTATATGACACGATTGGAGTACCCGGAGAAAAACCACCGACTAGTGGAAAGTACCTGGCAACTGCACCACATGGGATTCGAATTCGCAGCCTAGAGGTGGGTGACTTGTGGTAATATGTCAGGACATCCTTACCACTCGGCCACCGCGACACAGAGGTGGGGGACTTGTGGTAATATGTCGGGACATCCTAACCACTCGGCCACCGCGATACAGAGGTGGGGGACTTGTGGTAATATGTCGGGACATCCTAACCACTTGGCCACCGCGACACAGATGTTGGGTACATGTGGTAATATGTCAGGACACCTTAACCATTCGGCCACCGCGGCCCAGAGGTGGAGGACTTGTGGTAATATGTCAGGACAATTTAACCACTCGTCCACCGCGGCCCAGAGGTGGAGGACTTGTGGTAATATGTCAGGACATCCTAACCACTCGGCCACCGCAGCCCAGAGGTGGAGGACTTGTGGTAATATGTCAGGACATCCTAACCACTCGGCCACCGCGGTCCCTGTGATATGTGATCAAATACTAAATATGATGTGGACTGATGACATCTGTTTTCACAAAATATGTCATCTTTATTACTATATTTAAAACTGTGTAATAGATATGATCCCCAGGCTCCTCTGTCGTGTAACATGGATCACAGACACCTACACAGTTCAGTATCGAAGGTTTTAAACTAGATCCATTTGATTTGGATATCAGCTCCTCATATCAGTGGTACGAACAGTGAATCACGTTGACCGGTGTTTTTTTCCTGTTGAATACATGTATTATTTCATACAAATGCAGTGTATTCCCTGGTGTTGTATAAATATATAGAATGATGATATCAACTTCTCATATCATACGTTACTACATTTTCATCTACTTTATCTTATTAAAAATAAATTATATCCTTCACTTTTGTCTTTGAAGGCTAGTAAATAGAGTTCAGTCTAATTTGATATTCAATTTAACGCAACTCAAATTTTTCAGACTGAATGAAAAACCTTTGTTCGGGGAAAGGCTATTTCAGATTCATACCTATGGTTGTAGTATTGGTCACGGCATTAACGATCTTGATAAATCTGAACATCAATTTTATGCTGATATAACTGTAAAGACGCACACAGTAGGATGTATGTTGAACATATCGCACAGTTTTCATTTAGATCTATGTATACTTTATTTCCAGACGCGCTTTTCGTAGGACTTGAATGTTCAAAATGGCGGGAGATCTTTATAAAAATACAATAATAACGTCGCGGTGTGAGAGAAACTATGTGTGTTTTAATATGTGAATATGATGGATGTGGATATTCTACCTTCAGGATCACAAAATGTTGTAAAACCTTTAGAAACCTTCAGGTGTTAATAATATTTGATGATCCTCCTGTAGAATGTCCCTATTATACAAGTAAAATTCCAATACAACATCAAATTCGATCGAAAGGCGCATACCGAAATTACAATTGGATTTACAAATAAATTTCCAAAATCTATGTGTAAAAACAAAGACACTGAAATATCAACTTAGTTTTAATATCCTACTTAGGATCACTTCCTAAGCGATATAATACAAATTTGTTAAATGTTGGAATTACCACAAACGTCGTCTTGTATTTTCTGTCATCAATATAATTGCTGAGTTGTAGTTGAATGTCTTTATCCCAAAACATCAAAGCAGCGACCCTGACCTGCATTGTTTACATAATTTACAAGGGAATTTTATAGACTACCTATATAGATATTCTGACGTTGTAAATTGTTATTCATATACTTTTATTTTTTGTTTCGGAAATGATGAGTTATTATCTATTCATGTCTAATTCTGAAATGAGCTTATTTTGTCATTATTTTATATATAACAATAAAATAAAAAGATCGAATACAATCACTACTAGAAATCAAAACAATTCTTCATCGATAATACTACAGGAATGAAAATGAGATAACTCTACATTACTGAGCATATTTTGATATATGGAGAGATCCAAGAATTGACAAATCAGCGTTAATCCAGATCTGTAATGTGACGATAAAAATTAGGGGACACCCGGGTTCGAACCAGGGACCTCTCGATCTGCAGTCGAATGCTCTAACACTGAGCTATATCCCCTTGACAATCGCAATCGAAATATATATCTCTGATGCAGTAATATCGGATTCAGGGGTCAGCATAATGATTAACTTCTTCAATAATTGTATAAGCTATTTTTCAGATGTCAGAACTAAAATGAAAAAAAACCCATAATAATGTAAAGTAATATTTGCATTGTTTACTAGTTGATATCCTTTACACACGCGTATATAGACCATCAATTAACTGTGTAACATCATTATAAACCGTCTGTTACTGGAATATCATTTAAGCATTGAAGTCACTATTTCTTAATTTCATCGGGGTATGAAAGAAATTTTGTTTGCAAACTGTGTGAATCCGCGTATTCTCACAAAAGTTTGCAAAGAAAATTTATTTCATACCCCGATGAAATTAAAAAATAGTGACTTCAATGCTTATAATTAATATTCCAGGCTACTTTATAAAGTGAAATACGTTTACACGTACGATTCCATTGATTTTTTCCAAGGGATCATTTTTTCCAAATCAATACGCAAAGTCAATGTTTCTATTGTGACGTCAGGATAACGTCGGAATTCCGCGCCATTCTCGGATTTTTTTTCCATCGTGGAATGAAAAAAAATGAATAGGCCAATCAGAAAGCCTGTAACAAAGAGAAAATTAATTATTACATCATCACCCCAATCCGTCGTCTGTGTCAATGTGTAAACGTACCCAGGTCGTAGGTTTACGTCTGTAAACAAAATCCTAGTCGTTTGTTTACAGTTAGTATACGTATACCTGTCGTCTGCTGATGAGGCATAGTATTATCTATAAAAAGAAAACCTGACTATGACGTCAGAAATCATACACTAGTCGTTTTACTATCATGGTATAAATATAGCCGGGGTTGTCTTTGTGGACAGACACGGGGAGACAGGAGGACACCGAGGTACGTAGGCCACTTTATATTTTTGTTGTTATTTTGATATGGAAAAAGGTTTGGCTTGATTTTCTTATCTTGGAAGTGTATAATTAATTGTTTGTGCTTTTGTTGGTGATCTTAATACCAAAAACCTGTTAAAGGTATGTTTATCAAAAATAATCATTCTTCTCCATTTCAATCACTCATTTTTGTTTATTCAATAATATCATTATGATAATTTGAAAGGTGATTATTTTCCAGGGTTAGAATACTTTCAAATTTTGTATCTTAATACAATATCAAGAACCATATCTTTTAATAGTTTCTGTCTAACATCTTCTTGGTGTTTTTAAATCAATTGTGTATGACGAATGCTTTAGCATTAAAATAAGTTTTGAGTGAAAAAAAAACTTTTAGAAAGTCTGAATTTCAAAACCTATGTGTCATACATTTTAGCCTTTCTATTACGTTGCAACAAATCATTTTCGTTTAGTTTTTTAATTGCGTTCGGTTTGCATGGATGTCTAGAAAGCCATTACAGTTTTAATTTTCAATTGAATTATTGATGAAAATTATTTGTATTAAAGTAAATATATTAAATCTGATCAAGAACCCTTATTATTAAAACAATGCATTTAATTTCCTTTTGTTATAACATGTTTTTGAACGATCGTTTAATAAGATTATTTCGTTGATGAAAAACATATATTTTGGGGAAAATCTGGATTTTAAAAAGTATGGCTAATATTTCAGAGGTGGCCACCAGATGGAGCCCGTGGTCAGGTCAATCGCTTGACCTCCTCGGATTCGTGAATTGCCACGTCCACTTTGTCGAGGAACCAAGGCACGTGAGCTATGAAATATTTGGGTACAAAGGTCATACGGGTACCTCCTGTTTCTGTCGGCGTGTGTATCGACCCCTTTACCGCCAGGGTAGAGAAATTGTGGATGGAAATGGTATGGACAAAGCAGTGACCTTTGTTAGAGAAGGTGTTATATGTTATGACAAAGACCTTAAAAACAACGATAAATCAAAACATTTTAGGACGAAAAACGTAAAGGACAAAGGAGAAAGTCATTTGGGGAGTGAAGGTGAAAACACAGACGTGTTGGATAGATAACGATAATGCACATTTCACATTTTTTTTATTATTGTAAACAATGCATGTTCTGTGAAACGATTGTGTTCGGGGATCAATTGATGTTTTCATAATTTTGCTAAGAAAGAATTCTAGGATATATGACGGTTACTCTGAAAAATGCATCAGAATTATGGAATTTTACACAATTAATCCAGTAAAACATTTTCATCGTCAGCATGGCAACCATAACTTTTAGGATTTATCTTCTTTTTGATGACAACACTAACATTTCACCAGCTACAATACCAGCGAAACCATCCGTATGTTGGGATACAACATTATGTACATTAAATCTCAGCCTATGATCATGAAGTGTACCGTCGAGAAAGGAAAATGTCTGGACGAAGCTCAATACAAAACCATCGACCATCTTAACTGGACTCTAGTGGTGAATGCAACAATCAAAGGATTTCCAAATAAACTCTCAAATATAACTGAAGAATAAGTAACGCAGAAATATGTAATTTACCGTGTGAGAAGACGTGTCTGTCAAAGATGACAATTTCATAAACATTATTATTGATTCCTTGGATTATAGAACATTTACATGGCAACACCATAGGAACAGATTCTTTGTATAATTATTATTTCCATACTTTCATTTTCTTCGCAGGTTTATATTCTCATTTACCGATACGATCATAGAGGCATAAAATAATCTGAATTGAGTTGGAGCTGTTTGATTTATTTCAAATCTCTTGTTTTTATGTCCATGTAATGACCTTTCGGTTTTTGTTAAGAAACAGTTTGTATTTTCAGATACACAAACCGCAGGTGGAGGGAATCCCTACATAATGACGATCCATTCTTTTTAAAATAGTTTGTCAGTGTCATAGATTTTTTTTCTAAGTTGAAAACGCATCACGTGTTAAATTATGTTTCCAACAATCAGCCTGCTAGTGCAATCAGTGAAAATATTTACAGCATTATTTCTAATAGTTTTCTTCGTGTTGGAAAGCATGGATTATACAGTGATATTGTTATAGAACCAGTGAAGATTATATGTATGTTTATTCGATACCTAGTACGATGTATACGATGTAACATTCCAAAACTCAGAATTACAGACAGGGAGAGTAATCTCTTGCAGCGACAGAAAAAGAAAGCCTACTTGATAAGCTGCAGTGGGCCAGTATTGAATCGAGACGAGGGGACACACAAACTCTCGCAAATATATGACCAGGTATAAGACAAAGAGTAGCAAGATCGAGACATTTCGGTCCATTACAAATCTACAGCATAATGCTGTATATTCAGCAGTGCCAAAATTTACATTAGGCATCAATGTTCGAGTTTCATTTCAGCAAGACATTTCGTACCTTTTACACCTTTGTTTACTTATGCTGCCTGGTTAATTGTCTGGTGGTGTATGGCTCTCTCTTGCCACACATAAAATGCTCACTGACTGTTTAACAATATCAAAACACATTATATGAGATTTGAATACAGCACGTATTTCCGAAATCATAAATTTTATGTGATGATGGTAAATTATGTTGATTCTCACATTTTATATGTGATTGGACAATAATGACGTTTTTATTGTGTTTGTTAGCAGTTGACAATGCTTGATTTTTGCATGTAAGGTGTTGCTTTATTTAGTTATAGCTATAGTTGTTTTTTGGTATAGAAACAGTCAAATTCCTCTCCAAAGGCACTGCATATAAGTAACTTATGTTGTATTTTAAGTTCGTTTATAATTATATTAAAATTCTTGTGTATTCAAAAGTAATTAAACGGCCTTGTTAGTGTACATTTCATATTGGCTTGTATACTGAGCCTCAAATATTCCCCGGTTGGCATTTTACAAGGATTAGTGAACCTTTACAGATCAACAAAATTCAAAGTAACATATATTTTGTGTTGTTATTGTTTACAAAATTTCATTTCCTTTGCCCCTTGTATTTTCGTTTTATATACCTGGATTACCGTGATAAATTTTGAGGCACAAACATGTCTGGGCTTAGTTGGAGTAAATCGTTCATACCAGTTGAGCTAATTTTTCCATATCCACATTTCATCTTGGTGTTTTAACATATATTTTGTATTTTGAAATGTGTGACTATATACAGTAAATATGGGCGAAATCCTCGATGACGATAATCACAGACTGTAATTTAGCGTTGCTGTATGTCATTGTTTAATTCTGATTTTGATTCTATAGACTTATATGCTGTAAGCAATCAAACTCACAGTGGTATTAGTGAAAATGTGTGATATGGCGACTTAGAATATGTCTGAAATCATTAATTATGTGAGGTCCGGACGGAATTTCTCATGACGGCTAGAATCGATTTATTTAACGCAGTTTACAACTGTGTATGATATCTTAACCAGGGGGGAAATACAATAAACTAACGTCGAGAGTTAGACAGACCATAGGTCGATGGTTCTTCTCCAACCCGTACATGTCACAGTGATTTATTATACATTACCCGGTACTTGATCATTTACCAATAAGTCTGATATATGTATATTACTGTAACACTGTTGTAGTTATTTACCATTTAAAATCTAAAAATTGAATATTATGCCATGATTCAGGCCCATCATATCTGATCCACTACAATCCAGAAGGATGTTACTCTATATATCATACAGTATGTGTGTATCCTCGACTTTTTATGGGTTACTATCATTGTCACTATAATGAGTACCGAGGATGGTTTTTGTGAATCTGGGTGATCATGGCAAACATGGAGACATGAAATAATCTGAGGATGCGGTGGCGGAGTGGTTAATGGTGTTCCGACATATACCCCAAGCCATCCACCTCTAGGTCGTGAGTTTGAATCCAACATGGGACATTTGCCAGGTACTCACCGCTAGTCGGTGTTTTTTCTCCGGGTACTCTGGTTTTCCTCCATCATCAAAACTGTCACGATTACATGACCCTGTCCGTTAAAAGGACGTAAAAATAAACAAACCAAACTAATGAAATAATTTCAGCTTAATTAGTGTAATCCTTGTTTTTTTTAAATCTAAAGACTCGTTCTTTCAATTTCCCGAAGTTTTTTTGGTTTGGTTTTAACATAACGTATTGCATACAATTTGTATTTTTATGTGCATAGTGAAAATGTGGATGGAATCCTTGACAGATCACACCTGGATGAGTCTTTTATTATGGCCGCCATATTAATGATACAAGCGTTCTTCTGTAATATTGTGAACAGTAAGATAAATGTATGTATGTATGCAAAGGTAATTTAATTTGTATTGGCACCTGCCGCTCAATACTTGTATTCTTTTGTACAAGAGATCCCAGAGGGATTTTGGCGCCAACCAAAGAATGATCTACGTCTAACAATGGAAAGAGGAATCTTTTCTCTGTCTTTCAAATTTTTACTACACACTGCATATAAAATTTGAGAAAGATACTTTCAGTACTTTCTGAGATATGTAGTTGTAACAAATTTAAATTATCAAAATCCAATATGGCGTCCTGTCGGCCATCTTGTTCACCGATCAGTCCTCAAATACAATATGCAAAACTAGGACCCTAGGGAAATCTGCATGTGAAATTTGAGATAGATCCCTTCAGTGCTTTCTAAAAAATAGCATAACAAAAATTGTTAACGGACGGAGGGACGGAAGGACGGATGGACGACGGACGAAAGGCAATTGAATAGCCCACCATCTGATGATGGTGGGCTAATAAAATATGCATGTATAAGATAAATATGGTATTATGATCTACTATTTTAATTCTATTCATTTAAAACTTTATTGACATTTTCATGATATAACATGTTGGCATTTATCAAAATACATGAACATGTATACATATATATATATCATACATACCTAATCAGTTTATGTTAATGAAAAAATGGTTCTCTATGTAGTATTCTGAAGTGATCCTGTGAGATTTGTATTTTGTTAAACTTATAGCTTAAGATGATATTTTGTAACAAAAAGGTTATATACATGTACACATAAGGATTTGTCATTGCTTAATATTAATGTTCATAAGAAATAAAACATTATTTACTTCATGCATATCGTTTTGGTTGTCACTAACGGTTACTATTTGTGCTCGAATTTTATATCGGTAATCCTGTAACATATCGGAATAATTCTGATATATGTCAGTAACTTCTCCAATTTCCCATCGTCAGGACTGGCGGAGTGAAATTCTAATGTATTAGAATGGATCGAAATCCGTGTGTTATCCCCAAAAACTACTAAAACCTGAGAAATCACCACAAAGTTTGAAACAAACTACTATGAGAATAAGACGAAAACACGGATTAGAATGGGAAGACACTAGATGCCCCATAGGGATTTTGGCGACCACCAAAGAATGATCATATGTCTGACTATGGAAAGTTTCTGCTTTTCAAACTTCAACTGTCGAAATCCAACATTGTTGCCTGTGGGCCATCTTGTTGACCGATCGGTCCCAAATTGCAATATGCACAACAAATGCCATAGGGGAATCTACATATAATATTTGAGAAAGATCCCTTTTTGAGAAATAGCGTAACAAACTGCAACTATCAAAATCCAAGTTTTACCGATTGGTCCAAAAATGCAGAACCTAAGGGAACCCATAAAATGTATGACATTTGAGACATTTTTCATTTTCAATCGTTTCTTTGATACCCATTAGAATCGGTGCGCTGTGGTTGACTTATAGTTTTGAAGTTGGGCGTCGTTCTATGTTATATTTAAAGAAAGCATCTGCAGACCTTTGTTTGAAGACCTGTGATTGGTCAGTTTTTATGTCCTGAACTGCATTCAATGATTAAACGATAGATAGTGATAGTGATCAGCAGTAACCCCTGGGTGTCGAAGATGACACATTTGTAGGCTGCACACCAGGAAAGAGGAGATAACTCTTATGTGTAGTGGGAACGTTTACATGGAATTTAGTGGAACTGCAGCACCATACCAAAAGTAAGTCAATTATGTGTTTTCTCTGTATATTCTATTTTATGTATATATACTTTTGTTTTCTTTTGAATTTCTCCGATCTCGATCACCTATGAATGTACAATTGGATGTATAATTGTTTTATATCATTTTATTACAGTTGTGTTATGTAGCAGATAGACAAAAACAAATTATTGATAACTAAAACAATTTGTTACATCATAGTATTCATTTATTTATAAAACAATATTTTTAGAATCCGCTAATCATACTGTAAAGTGTATATAATGTTATCAGGCCATGATTTCCAGAAACGAACTAGACGATTTTAAGTCAAAACTTTAATCTCATTAATGAAGCGATTATATGTCGGCGCTTTTGTTTCGAAATGCACCGTGCATGAATTAGCGCTTCAAAGGCAGCGGGGAAAGCGCTTGATCAAAACTATCGCTAAAATAAGTCTGTTTACAGTATGTAAATATCACACTGATAATTGGTAATCTTCAGCTTCGTCATTTATCTTCTGACCGTACTTTGTTTCCCTGTCCTCTCCAGCAATATTACAGTCATTTTACTCAAAGACAGTTTGCAATCATCGTTAATCCATTCAAACTATTTTCGTTGTGATAATGGTCGGATTGGTCGCCATATGCATCTCTTTTTAAATTACTCACATGTAGAAACACTCGGTAATATATTCGTGGAGATTTAATGAAGACTAAATCTGAGTGTACTCTAAATAAACCGCGAAGTGGTTTATGATGAGAGTACACTCAGATTTTTGTGTTATATCTCCATAACATAAAAAAAATATTCAAATTAATCCTTATAATTCAATTTACGATAGATAATCTCTTCAACACTCAAAATCCATTTTCGGATTATTTTGTCTATAAAATCATTACGCCGTCATCTCAGCCAATCAAAAGCAACGTCACAAACGGCGACCCCTTTTTTTCCTTTAGGCTGATAAAGTAAATTTTTAAGCCAATGAAAATGCCCGTAACAAGCAAAATTGAATTATTTACAAATAAAATGAAATATTTACAATTCATTTGTATTAAAGATTTTGCTTCTTTTTTTATACAACGGGATTAGATTCATAAATGATTTGCAAACACAAATCCGCTTTTACCGTGTTCATAGCAACACATCAGCATGAACTTTCACAGCGATATATGAAAATTCATTTTCACTCAATATCGACAAACAGTATTCACGCATAGCTTATGTGACTACGTACAAATCGAAAATTCAATTTAGCTGAAACAATTGTACGAAGTTCCGTTGGTCTGATTTTTTACTTAAAGTGATCACTATTTTATCCCCCTACACAGAAATCGCCCTCGGTCGTTCTATTCTATCTGATGACGTCAGCAGTTCCCTGACGTTGGTTCCGTCACACGAATATCGTCGTTGTTGTTACCCTCGACCACCTGTCGTAACGTTTCGTTTCGAAGAACGACGATTCTAATATACTAACACGGTCATAAATTAATCTAGTCCGGAATATTTTACACTCTTATTTTGCATTCCACGAAATCTTCTAGTTAACAGCTAAATGCTATAGTACATTAATAACAAGGGCGTACTTGTGAAATTACATGAATGAAGATTTATTATGTATAATTACCATTTTAGTTTATAATATTATAGTTTGATATTATAAACGTGATCTGTAATAGACGTTCTTTTCCTTCATTTTCCTGTTGAGATATCAATATTGGATAAAGGTCGATACGTTGCTAAGATCGTCGATATTGTTAAACAATGGCTGCCTTGTCTTATTTCCATGAACATTTTGAGTGTGTAATCCGGCAAGCTTGTCATAGTGTCCGTGAAACTCATTCAGTGACGAAGAGACAGTAATAGAACTCACTTCTAGTAGCCATGCTTGTATTGCTCTTTAATGATATACAGAAACAAATGACGAATACATTTTTTAATGCTAGGATTTTTATCAATATGCAAATTTTGAAATCAAAAATTGTTTTTAGTTCCTTTACATCACATATTTTACTTCTTAGCACCTGTCACTCGCATGATAAATAGCATTAAGCAAATAAGCATTGCATGTAGTGATTTTTAAATCAATAAGCATGTAAAGAATGTAAAGACTTTAAGTTTTTGAACTTTTTTTCGATTTTAACTTTCGATTCTATATATCTATCCATGTTATACATTAGCAGAGCCCTGTCCATTTTACAATTTTGCTACCATACAATGATGAAATTCGTTTTATATAGTAAACATTATGAATACATTGTTTATCTGTTACCTCAGAAGTATATGACACGATTAATTAATTAATTACTTAAACATTTATGTCAAATTATGAAATTAGCTAACGTTGTCATTATTTTATATATAACAATAAAGTAAAATGATCAAATACTATCACTACTAGAAATCAAAACAATTCTTCATCGATAATACTACAGTAATGAAAGTGAGATAACTCTACATTATTGAGCATATCTTGATATATGGAGAGATCCAAGAATTGACAAATCTGCGTTTATCCTGATCTGTAATGAGACGATAAAATTAGGGGACACCCGGGTTCGAACCAGGGACCTCTCGATCTGCAGTCGAATGCTCTACCACTGAGCTATATCCCCTTGACAATCATTTCTTGAAAACAGATTATATATATTTCTGATGCAATAATATCGGATTCAGGGGTCAACATATTTATTTACTTCTTCCATAATCTAATAAGGTCAGCACTAAAATAAAATAAGACATAATAATGTATATTTATATTTGTATTGTTTACTAGCTGACACCCTTAATCACACGTATATAGACCGTCAATTAACTGTGTAACATCATTATAAACCGTCCGCTAACTGGAATATCATTACATCATTACCCCAATCAGCTGTCTGTGTCAATGTGTAAACGTACCCAGGTCGTAGGTTTACGTCTGTAAACAAAATCCTAGTCGTTTGTTTACAGTTAGTATACGTATACCTGCCGTCTGTTGACGAGGCATAGTATTATCTATAAATAAACCTGACTATGACGTCAGAAAGCATACACCAGTCGTTTTACTAGCATGGTATAAATATAGCCGGGTTGTCTTTGTGGACAGACACGGGGAGACAGGAGGACACCGGTGTACGTAGGCCACTTTATATTCTTGTTGTTATGAGATTTTGATATGGAAAAAGTTTTGGCTTGATTTTCTTATCTTGGAAGTGTATAATTAATTGTTTATGTTTTTGTTGGTGATCTTAATACCAAAAACCTGTTAAAGGTATGTTTATCAAAAATAATCATTCTTCTCCATTTCAATCGCTCATTTTTGTTTATTCATTAATATATTTTCAAGGGTTAGAATACTTTCAAATTCTGTATCTTAATAAAATATCAAGAACCAGATCTTTTAATAGTTTCTGTCTAACATCTTCTTGGTGTTTTTAAATAAATTGTGTATGACGAATGTTTTAACATTAAAATAAGTTTTGAGTGAAAAAAAAAACTTTTAGAAAGTCTTAATTTCAAAACCTATGTGTCATACATTTTAGCCTTTCTATTACGTTGCAACCAATCATTTTCGTTTAGTTTTTTAATTGCGTTCGGTTTGCATGGATGTCTTGAAAGCCATAACAGTTTTAATTTTCAATTGAATTATTGATGAAAATTATTTGTATCAAAGTCAGTATATGAAATCTGATCAAGAACCCTTATTATTAAAACAATGCATTTTAATTTCCTTTTGTTATAACATGTTTTGAACGATCGTTTAATAAGATTATTTCGTTGTTGAAAAACATTTATTTTGGAAAAAGTCTGGATTTTAAAAAGAATGGCTAATATTTCAGAGGTGTCCGACAGATGGAGCCCTTGGTCAGGTCAATCGCTTGACCTCCTCGGATTCGTGAATAGCCACGCCCACTTTGACGAGGAACCAAGGCACGTGAGCTATGAAATATTTGGGTACAAAGGTCACACGGGTACCGCCTGTTTCTGTCGACGTGTGTCTCGACCCCTTTACTGTCGGGGTAGAGAAATCGTAGATGGAAATTGTATGGACAAAGCAGTGACCTTTGTCAGGGAAGGTGATACATATTATGGCAAAGACCTTAAAAACAACGATGAATCAAAACGTTTTAGGACGAAAAACGTAAATACAATTGATGACAAAGAAGAAAGTGATTTGGGGAGTGAAGGTGAGAACACAGACATGTTGGATAGATAACGAAAATGCACTACTCGCATTAATTTGATTATTGTAACGCATGCTCTGTGAAACGATTGTGTTCGGGGATCAATTGATGTTTTCATAATTTTGCTGAGAAAGAATTCAAGGATATATGACATTTACTCTGAAAAATGCATCAGAATTTGGGAATTTTACACAAATAATCCAGTAAAACATTTTCATCGTTTCATCTGATAATGGTGGGCTAATAAAATATGCACGTATAAGATAAATATGGTATCATAATTTACTATTTTAATTCTATTCATTTTAAACTTTATTGATATTTTCATGACATAACATGTTGGCATTTATCAAAATACATGAACATATATACATATATACATGTATATCATACATACCTAAGCAGTATATGTTGATGAAAAAAGCGTTCTTTGTGTAGTATTCTGAAGTGATTCTGTGAGATTTGTATTTTGGTATTTTGTTACACTTATAGTTTAAGATGATATTTTGTAACAAAAAGGTTATATACATGTACATATAAGTATTTGTCATTGATTAATATTAATGCTTATAAGTAATAAAACATTATTTACTTCATGCATATCGTTTTGGTTATCACTAACGGTTACTATTGGTGCTCGAATTTTATATCGGTAATCCTGTAACATATCGGAATAATTCTGATATATGTCAGTTACTTCTCCAATTTCCCATCTTCAGGACTGGCGGAGTGAAATTCTAATGTATTAGAATGGATCGAAATCCGTGTGTTATCCCCAAAAACTACTAAAACCTGAGAAATCACCACAAAGTTTGAAACAAACTACTATGAGAATAAGACGAAAACACGGATTAGAATGGGAAGACACTAGATGCCCCATAGGGATTTTGGCGACCACCAAAGAATGATCATATGTCTGACTATGGAAAGTCTCTGCTTTTCAAACTTCAACTGTCGAAATCCAACATGGTTGCCTGTCGGCCATCTTGTTGACCGATCGGTCCCAAATTGCAATATGCACAACAAAGGCTCAAGGGAATCTACATATAATATTTGAGACAGATCCCTTTTTGAGAAATAGCGTAACAAACTGCAACTATCAAAATCCAAGTTTTACCGATTGGTCCCAAAATGCAGAACCTAAGGGAACCCATAAATGTATGAAATTTTGAGACATTTTTCATTTTCAATTGTTTTAGCATAAAGGTTTTGTTTTACAGCCAATCAGTGATAAGCAAAATATTTTGCATGGATATAACCTTAGGGTCAGGTGCATTTTGTATGCTAATCAGAATATCCGATTTCTTCTGGATTCATGGTATTTCTGAGGACAAAGGTGAAAATTAACATTTTCATTGTTTAGGTCATAATAAAAATTAATTATAGCAAACCTACCACAACATATGAGACAGATAGTTTGGTCCTTTGATACCCATAAGAATCGATGCGCTGTGGTTGACTTATAGTTTTGAAGTTGGGCGTCGTTCTATGTTATATTTAAAGAAAGCATCTGTAGACCTCTGTTTGCAGACCTGTGATTGGTAATTTTTTATCTCCTGAACTTCATTCAATGATATAACGATAGATAGTGATCAATAGTAACCCCTGAGTGTCGAAGATGACACAGTGGTAGGCTGCACAAATGATGACACTAGGGAAGAGGGGATAACTCTTATGTGTAGTACATGGAATTTCGTGGAATTGCAGCACCATACCGAAAGAAGTCAATTATGTGTTTTCTCTGTATATTCTATTTTATGTATATATACTTTTGTTTTCTTTTGATTTTCTCCGATCTCGATCATATATCAATGTATGATTGGATGTATAATTGTATAATCATTCTATTACAAAGTTATGTTATATAGCAGATAGACAAAAAAACAAATTATTGATAACTAAAACATTTGTTACTGCATAGTATTCATTTATTAACGAACAGATATAACAGATTTTAGAATCCGCTAATGATATTGTACAGTGTATATAATGTTATCAAGCCATGATTTCCAGAAACGAACTAGATGATTTTAAGTCAAAACTTTAATCTAATTAATGAAGTATTGTATGTCGGCGCTTTTGTTTCGAAATGCACCGTGCATGAATTAGCGCTTCAAAGGCAGCGGGGAAAGCGCTTAATCAAAACTATCGCTAAAATAAGTCTGTTTACAGTATGTAAATATCACACTGATAATTGTAATCTTAGCTTCGTCATTTTCTTCTGACCGTACTTTGTTTCCCTGTCCTCTCCAGCAATATTACAGTCATTTCACTCAAAGAGAGTTTGCAATCGTCGTTAATCCATTCAAACTATTTTCGTTGTGATAATGGTCGGATTGGTCGCCATATGCATCTCTTTTTAAATTACTCACATGTAGAAACACTCGGTAATATATTCGTGGAGATTTAATGAAGACTAAATCTGAGTGTACTCTAAGTAAACCGCGAAGTGGTTTATGATGAGAGTACACTCAGATTTTTGTGTTATATCTCCATAACATAAAAAAATATTCAAATTAATCCTATA
>SAYR01012287.1:65707-92170 GCA_004382745.1 Argopecten irradians irradians
TATCACTACTAGAAATCAAAACAATTCTTCATCGATAATATACAGGAATGAGAGTACGATAATTCTACATTACTGAACATATCTTGATATATGGAGAGATCCAAGAATTGACAAATCAACGTAAATTAAGATCTGTAATGTGACGATAAAAATTAGGGGACACCCGGGTTCGAACCAGGGACCTCTCGATCAGTGAAAAACAAAACTTTTAGAAAGTCTGAATTTCAAAAACTTTGTGTCATATAATTTTAGCCTTTCTATTACGTTGCAACAAATCATTTTCGTTTAGTTTTTTAATTGCGTTAGGTTTGCATGGATGTCTTGAAAGCCATTACAGTTTTAATTTCAATTGAATTATTGATGAAAACTATTTGTATTAAAGTCAGTATCGTACATCATATCAAGAAACCTTATTATTAAAATAAATGCATTTTAATTTCCTTTGTTTTAACTGTTTTGAACGATCGTTTAATAATACGATTATTTCGATTGATACTAATATTTTGGAAAAAGCCTGAATATTAAAAAGAATGGCTAATATTTCAGAGGTGTTCACCAGATGGAGCCGTGGTCAGGTCAATCGCTTGACCTCCTCGGATCGTGAATAGCCATGCCCACTTTGACGAGGAACCAAGGCACGTGAGCTATGAAATATTTGGGTACAAAGGTCACACTGGTACCCCTGTTTCTGTCAACGTGTGTTTCGACCCCTTTACTGCCGGGGTAGAGAAATCGTAGATGGAAATGGTATGGACAAAGCAGTGACCTTTTTAGAGAAGGTGATATATGTTATGACAAAGACCTTAAAAACAACGATAAATAAAAAGTTTAGGAAGAAAAACGTTAAAAACAATTGAAGGACAAGGAATAGAGTGATTCGGGGAGTGAAGGTGAAAACACAGACATGTTGGATAGATAACGATTTGGGGAGTGAAGGTGAAAACACAGGCATGTTGGATAGATAACGATTTGGGGAGTGAAGGTGAAAACACAGACATGTTGGATAGATAACGATTTGGGGAGTGAAGGTGAAAACACAGACATGTTGGATAGATAACGATTTGGGGAGTGAAGGTGAAAACACAGACATGTTGGATAGATAACGATTTGGGGAGTGAAGGTGAAAACACAGGCATGTTGGATAGATAACGATTTGGGGAGTGAAGGTGAAAACACAGGCATGTTGGATATATAACGATTTGGGGAGTGAAGGTGAAAACACAGGCGTGTTGGATATATAACGATTTGGGGAGTGAAGGTGAAAACACAGGCATGTTGGATATATAACGATTTGGGGAGTGAAGGTGAAAACACAGGCGTGTTGGATATATAACGATTTGGGGAGTGAAGGTGAAAACACAGGCGTGTTGGATATATAACGATTTGGGGAGTGAAGGTGAAAACACAGACATGTTGGATAGATAACGATTTGGGGAGTGAAGGTGAAAACACAGGCGTGTTGGATATATAACGATTTGGGGAGTGAAGGTGAAAACACAGACATGTTGGATAGATAACGATTTGGGGAGTGAAGGTGAAAACACAGGACATGTTGGATAGATAACGATTTGGGGAGTGAAGGTGAAAACACAGGGCTGTTTGGATATATAACGATTTGGGGAGTGAAGGTGAAAACACAGACGTGTTAGATAGATAACGATTTGGGGAGTGAAGGTGAAAACACAGGCGTGTTGGATAGATAACGATTTGGGGAGTGAAGGTGAAAACACAGGCGTGTTGGATAGATAACGATTTGGGGAGTGAAGGTGAAAACACAGGCGTGTTGGATAGATAACGATTTAGGGAGTGAAGGTGAAAACACAGACATGTTGGATAGATAACGATAATGCACTACTCACCTTAATTTGATTATTGTAAGCAATGCATGTTCTGTTAAACGATTGTGTTGGGGATGAATTGATGGTTTATAACCTTGCTATTCAGTGATATTTGCACTGAGTGACATTTAACTCTGAAAAAAACATCAGAATTATGGAATTTTAAAATTATCCAGTAATACATTCTCATCGTCGGCATACCATAACTTTTAGGATTTATCTTCTTTTTGATGACAACACTAACATTTCACCAGCTACAATACCAGCGAAACCATCCGTATGTTGGTATACAACATTATGTATATTAAATATCAGCCTATGATCATGAAGTGTACAGTCAAGATATGAACATGTCTGAGCTCAATACAGAACCATCGAACCATTTTAATGCAACAAGCAAAGGATTTCCAAAGATACTATCAAATATAATTGAAGAATACGTAACGCAGAAATATGGAATTGACCGTGTAAGAAGACGTGTCTGTCAAAGATGACAATATCATTATCATTATTATCGATTCCTTGGATTATTGAACATTTACATGATAACACCATAGGAATTGATTCTTTTTTTGATTATTATTTACATACTTTCATCTCCTTCGTACTTCAAGGTATATATTTTCATTCGCTCTACCAAGACAATCATAGAGGGACAAACTAACCTAAACTGAGTTGGAGCTAATTGATTATCTTAAATCTCGTAATTCGTTGTTTGCATGTCCGCGTGATGACCTTTCGGCTTTGTGTTAAGAAACAATTTGTATTTTGAGGTACACAAACCAAATGTGGAGTGAATCCCTGCATGCTGACGATCCTTTCTATACAATTGTTTGTCAGTGTCGTAGATTTTTTTTCCTAAGTTGAAAACACATCATGTGTTAAATTATGTTTCCAACAATCAGCCCGCTAGTGCAATCAGTGAAAATATTTACAGTGTTATTTCTAATAATTTTCTTCGTATTAGAAAGCATGGATTATACAATGATATTGTTACAGAACCAGTGAACACTGTATGAGTGTCGATTCGATGTCTAATACGATGTATATGATGTTACATTACTCAGACAAAGGACAAGGCAGCATAACCTTGAAGAGAAAGGTGTAAAACTGTACGAGTTGTCTTTGAAATGAAAGTCAAAGATGTATGCTCAATGTCGGAAGTCTGTGTACATACATCACAAAGCTCTACCTTACTACTCTTTGACTAATTAAGCATTAATGTCACTATTTTTTAATTTTATCGGGGTATGAAAAAAAATTGTTTGCAAACTGTGTGAATCCGCGTAGCGGATTCTCACAAAAGTTTGCAAACAATTTTTCTTTTCATACCCCGATAAAATTAAAAAATAGTGACATCAATACTTATAATTAATTTTATACTCTATTTGATAAAATGAAGTATGTTTAAATGTACTATTACAGTGGTTTTTCAAGGGACTCTTTTTTCCGAATCAATACGCAACGTCATTGTCTCTATTGTGACGTCACGATAACGTCGGGGTTTCGCGCCATTCTCGGATTTTTTTTTCATAGTGGTATGCAAAAAAAAATATTGGCCAATCAGAAAGCCAGATTTGGTATGAAAACAAAGAAAAATTAATTATTATCTTATGATATTTGTGCGATAATCTGGAAAAATCCAGATCAGCTGACTTCCCATATCAGCTGACTTCCCATATCAACACCATCGATGCCAGTAATAACATTGAACTCACTTATGAAGAAGAAACCGATGGACATATGGCTTTCCTAGACACCTGGAAAAGGACACCGGAAAAGTGTTGGTACATAGGGAAAATACCCCTTATAATACCTAAACTTCAATACCCACCATCTATTAATCAGAAACTATGCGCAGTACGTACATTACTCGATAGATGCGAGGCCGTTGTCACAGAACAGCAGGACCAATTTGAAGAACAAAATCAAATATACGGGTACAAAAACAGTGTCATAATACAGAGAAAACCAAAAGAAAACCAACAAAGAATAACACCAAAATCAAAATCCAAGTCGTCATCTCGCAGATCAAAGGTATGTCTGAAACCAACAACAAATAATCATACCCTGCCTTCACTCCATTTGCAACAGGAAATGCCATCCGTCAGAAATATTCTGTCCATCATCCAGAGTTACGTCATCGCAGCTATCTGAAACCATCCAGAGAATATATTGAGGCTATGACATATCAACAGTCATGACACCACTCAGGACAATCCACATCATCCTATAGTACATCCTAAGGATAAAACATGTTACAGAGTGTGTCTACAAGATCGGATACAAAATCATGATGCATCGTATATAAGAGAGAAAGAGGTCGGCCTTGAAGAACAATTGCAAAATTCGGAATCTCAGCCTCAATCTGAAAGAAAACAACAGTTCCAAATCAACAAATCGACTGCTTTAGACCATGTCACATAAAACCATGTGATGGACTTGGAGTAATGGACAACGAGAAAGATATCTTCAAGTGAATACGCCGCAGTAGCCCAGTATTAAATCGAGACGAGGGGACACACAGTCTTCGCACATATATGATCAGATATTAGACAAAGAGTAGCGAGATAGAGTCATTTCGGCCCATTACAATTCTACATCATAGTACTGTATACTCTGCAGTGCCGAAATATTTATTAGGCAACGGTGTTAGAGTTTCATTTTAAATACAGCTCGTACACTTATACACCTTTGTGGTCTGATGAAAGTGAAAGGGTACGCATCTTTCTAGTCACCGGAACGCCACACATAACATTATAACGGGTTGTTTACCAATACCATTACACATTTTATGTTAAGATTTGAGTATTTCCGAAATTATAAATTTTATGTGATGACGGGAAATCATGTTGACTTTCACTTTTTCATATAGCATTGAGTAATTTTAATGTTTTTATTCTGTTTCTTAGCAGGGCCCAGTTTCATGAACATTCCTAAACTATAGAAAATCATTACAAAAATTAAAGAAAAAATCTGAAGTTAAGGAGCCTTCCTTAAATCTGTAATGTTTTTCTATGAAGAATTTTAAATTAATGAATTCCTTAAAATTAAGGAATGTTCATAAAACTGGGGGCAGTTTACAATTTATTTTGCATGTGAGGTGTTGCTTTATTTAGTTATAGTTGTTTTCCAGTACAGAAACATCAAGTTCCTCTACGCCGGAATTGTAACATTAATCTACAATGTATTTAAAGTTTGTTTATGGTGCCTTATGATAATCTTAAAATGGGTTTGTATCCCCTTTTAAAAGTAATGAAATAACATTTTTAGTGCACATTTCATATAAGCTTGTGTAAATGTATAATGAACCTCAAATGCTCCCCTAGTTTTACAGAGATTAGAGAACATTTACAGATCAACAGAAATTGAATTAACATTCACTTTGTTTTTTATAAGATTTAATTTTCTGTATCTTTTTGTATTTTCGTTTTATACACCTGGATTACCGTGGTACACAAACATGTCTATGCTTAGTTGGAGTAAATCGTTCATACCAGTTGAACTAATTGATCCATGTCCACCTTTCATCTTGGTGTTTTAACATATATTTTGTATTTTGAGATGTATGATTATATAGAGTAAATATGAGCGAAATCCTCCATGACAATAATACAAGGCGACTGTAGTTTAACATTGTCGTTTGTCATTATTTTATCCAGATTTAAATTTTATTAAATTTGATGCTGCAAACAATCAGCCTCTATGTTGCGATAGTGAAAATGTGTGATATGGCGACTAAGAATGTGTCTGAAATCATTAATTATGTAACGTCCGGATAATATGATATCTTAACCTGTATAATGGCTTAAATCAAAAGGCAATGAACTGACGCCGAAAATGTTTACAGACCATAGGTCGCTGATTCTCCAACCCCAAATGTCATAGTTGGACATTTATTTATCATAAAGTCTGGTGTATATAATACTTACAACACTTTGTTGCCATTTACCAAAACTAAACTATTAATATTATTGTATAACTTAGGATACATATGTTTAGTGATCCTCGATACCTCAGGGATCACTATCTCTGTCGTTATAACCCACCCTGGACTACGTCATAACAGTTCATGGAAGGACTAAAACTCCTGTCACATCTGTTGTCATCTACAGGACTGTGTCATTGTAATTGTCATCTACAGGACTGTGTCATTGTAATTGTTATCTACAGGACTGTGTCATTGTAATTGTCATCTACAGGACTGTGTCATTGTAATTGTCATCTACAGGACTGTGTCATTGTAATTATCATCTACAGGACTGTGTCATTGTAATTGTCATCCTTTAAACCGCTATAGGAACCGCAGAATCAAACTTAAAATATTTTACTGAAAATCTCCATCCGGGCAGAAGGTGAATGTTTCAGAGCCTACTGAATGGTTGGTTATTCAGGGTGCATCAGTTTCAAATGTTTAATGTGTAGGTTGGGCAATACATAGATTTTACGTAGATGTTAAATGCGTAAAGATTTTGAAATTTTTGTCTGTTTCTGACAACAACCAATGAATTAAAGCGACCTAGTTACCAAGGCAGCTAACATTTTCGTAAAAAATAAAGCCTTACATTACTGTGTTATTGGACCAGAAGTTTAGGATGAGTTTACCGGACAGCAAATCATCTGGTTACCATATATCACAGGCAAAAGTGCCACGCATGAAATACATGTGAAAAATGCATGATTGTCATGCGAAAATTTCATGCGTATTTGAGCTGTAAAGAGCACACCCGTATATCATGCGTAAAATTCATATGAGAATCATGCGTTTCTCGCATGATTCTCATGCGTAGAATTCCACATGCGTAAATCATGTGTAGCCACATATAAGAATACTATATATAGTCATCAAAGTTGTAAAATAAGTCTGTGTAATGATCTGGTTACCATGGTCATCAAATTTGTCGTGAAATAAACTCTTCTTACACATCTACACACGGCCCAAAACATCACTTTTAAGTTTTATTGAAATTATAGACAAGGTTTCCCGACGACAAACACACAGAAAACAGACAGACACACAGACAGATCAATGAGAAAGTGATAAAAATAATAACAGAAATGGCATATCTTATCATATTTCAGATCAGAGTCAAGAAACAGTTAAATGAGGGCCACTGGAATATTTAATATCATGGTGGAAACTGAACAATATTATAATTGATAAAAGATTGAACTTTCCTAATGTTGATATTATTACGACCATTCAATACAAAGTCACAGTATCATCCTCGAGACTCCAAGGATTACTATCACTGTCGTTGTATTCACCCTTGGAATATGTCACAACAAACTTGAAAGCTCTGTAGATGTAATCGGTAAACTGTTGACTTATTAGGCCATGGGCTAGGAGGGTCCCACATGCACCCCCCCCCCAAACCTCCGAACCAATATTTTTCTTAACCCTTATGACCCACTGATCACAAATCAAAATGTTAACATTGCATAAGTTGGGATGAACTTCCGGTTATGACGTCATCAAGATGGCCGCCATCTCAAATTTCACTACAAAATAAAAAATAGTCATAACATTGACATTTCTCAACCGAAGTAGACAAATGAGGCATCAAAATGACCAAAATAGAACACTTAAAACATATCAGGACCAAATAACCAAATATATGTAGTGATTTATACGCAGGAAGTGAAAAAATAGGATTTTAAGCTCAAAAATGGTCATTTTTTAGTAAATTTTTCATATTTTGATTGACGCAACAAAAACGTTTTCCAACCGCAAACTATTATTTCTAATTAGATTTTTGTCCACTTATAAATCAGTTTAAACAAAAACAAGAAAAAAAACAATGTTAACATTATATAAGTTCCGGTTATGACGTCATCAATATGGCCGCCATCACGAATTTCACTAAAAAAATGAAAAATATTCATAACATTGACATTTTTCAACTGAAGTAGACAAATGAGGTATCAAAATGACCACAATAGAACAAAAAGTACATATCAGGACCAAAACATCCAATATATGTCGCAATTTGTACGTAGGAAATGAAACAATAAGATTTTAAGCTCAAAAATGGTAATTTTTCAGCAAATTTTTCATATTTGTCTTCATGCAGCAAAAATGTTTCCCAACAATTATTATTGATCGTAATCAGTTATCTAATCTCTTGTCAATCAGTAAAAACAACAACAAAATATATAGAAATGCAAAAGAGAATTATTGTTATACCATCATTTGGTTTACAAAGCATCACCGTTTGCGTATACAGGTCATATGATAGTGTATTTTTCCCAAACCGCCGAGACTACAGTTTCCTGGTGTCTTAGAATTTCCTGAATATAATAGTGGCTATTGAAAATTTAAATCTTAACAAAGAATTTTAGGTTGGCTGAATATCTAAGTGGGACTTCAAAATAATTCACTTTCATGTTCGAAATGTTGTACACTAGTAGCGTCTCAAACTGAATTATAACTGCAAAATGCCAACTAATAGCTATATGGTATCAAATTAAAACTGAGGTAATTCTGTCATACCGTAAATACCATGACACTTTCCGAAACGTTTTGTGCCTTTTAGAATGAGCACATCCAGTATTATTTCCTGTGTATAACGTCAGGAAATGTCAGATGGTTACTTAACAGTGTCACATATTTCTTTCACTAGTTCTTTGTCTTCGATAGCGATGAGCTGATGAGCTGATGTGACATTACATTACCGGGTTGCCATCGTGGTTGTAGCTTGTCAACCGTCCATGGCCAGAGTTAACATAAGAAACATCAGTGTCAGGGATGTAGGAGCTCTTCCTGTTTCCAACCTAGTGATTCAAATATCGTATATGATGTTCCAGACTATCAGATCCCCATTCTGCGAAGGTTTGAGCTGGTTCTCCTTATTTCGTATGAAGCACAATTCCTCATTCTTGTGAACCTTCAGTGACCATAGATGGCACAGGTGGATTCTTTGAGGTCATAAATGAGGTCTGCAGTGAAGTTCCACTATTTGCCAAGTCTGAAAAGCACTGTAGAAAATTTTATTTCTGGAGAGTCTTCAATGGTCTCTTTACGCATACACCAGATGTGACACAACCAGCACCTTCAAGGGAGTGGGAAAAGTCAGACCAATGAAAAACATTTAACATTAATGGCCTCATTAATGACCTCGATGATATCACCTGTGCCATTTATGGGCGCACGAGGGTCCACTAGATTAATGAATGGTACTTCAAATTATGGAGCTATGTGCTAAGGAGAACCAATTCCACCATTCGAATAATGTGGATCTGGTGCAGTTTCCATTATGCCGAAGAAGTCTGGAACAGTATATACGATATGTTAGAATCTGAGGGAGATCCCACATCTCTGAACCTATTGTTCCTGATATGAACTCTGGCCAAGGATGGGTTATGAAAGATGACAGGCTAGAACAACACTGGTAATGTACTGTCACATCAGCTCATCGACATTGAAGACAACGCTATGGCTTTCGACGAATTTGATACTGATATCTCGATTATTCTGATAATTTGGACTACCAGCTACCAGACATGCCGAGTCTCTTCAGTGGATGGAGCAGTGAGTCGAGAAAGCACGTACAATGATAATGGTTATCATAAAGAACCAATGAAAGAAATATGTGACACTGTAGTAACCATCTAACATTTTGCCTATGCTATGCATAGGAAATAAACAATGAATGTTCTCATTTTCAAAGACACAAACGTTCTGAAAAATGATATAAAGAGAAACACAGGCTTAGGTTACATTTGTTACTCTATCAGTAGGTGTTGTGCTGTAATAATTATTTCTGAGACGCTGGTCAGCGTCAGCGGTTTCGAGTTCGAAAAATAGCATATGCCCATTATACGCACCTGGTGATGTTTTGTAAACCTAATGAGGGTATAACAATAATTATCTTTTGCATTTCTATATATTTTAATTTTTGTTGGTGTTTTCATTGATTTATTGATTTATAAGAGATCAAATAACTGATTACGAATAATGATTTGTTGTTGGGAAACATTTTTGCTGCATGAAGACAAATATGAAAAATTTGCTGAAAAATTACCATTTTTGAGTTTAAAATCTTATTTTTTTCATTTCCTACGTACAAATTGCTACATATATTGGATGTTTTGGTCCTGATATGTACTTGTTGTTCTATTGTGGTCATTTTGATACCTCATTTGTCTATTTAAGTTGAAAAATGTCAATGTTATGAATATTTTTCATTTTTAGTGAAATTCGTGATGGCGGCCATCTTGATGACGTCATAACCGGAACTTATTCAATGTTAACATTGTTTTTTTCTTGTTTTTGTTTAAACTGATTTATAAGTGGACAAAAAACTAATTAGAAATAATAGTTTGCGGTTGGAAAACGTTTTTGCTGCGTCAAGCAAAATATGAAAAATTTTCTAAAAAATTACCATTTTTGAGCTTAAAATCCTATTTTTTCACTTCCTGCGTATAAATCACTACATATATTTGGTTATTTGGTCCTGATATGTTTTACTGTTCTATTATGGTCATTTTGATACCTTATTTGACTACTTCGGTTGAAAAATGTCAATGTTATGACTATTTTTCATTTTTTAGTGAAATTTGAGATGGCGGCCATCTTGATGACGTCATAACCGGAAGTTCATCCCAACTTATGCAATGTTAACATTTTGATTTGGGATCAGTGGGTCATAAGGGTTAAGAAAAATATTGGTTCGGAGGTTTGGGGGGTGCATGTGGGACCCTCCTAGCCCATGGCCTATATGGTGTCGTTCTATGTAGCATGTAATAGTCAAAGGGAGTCTGTGCGAGTCTGTGATTGATCTGTTGTTTTCTCCTGAACTGCCTTCAGTGATAAGGAAAGTGAACAATTGTAAAAAAAACTGAGGTATCGAGGATGGCACATTGCTAGTTTGCACAGATGATGACACCGGGGAAGAGGAGATAACTTACATGCTTGTGACTGATATTTCATTAGAACGACAGGGGTATGTATATATGGATGACGGAAGTCAAAAACAGACTTTTACCTAAGTTACATAATAACTGATGAATACCACATCGTTCCAAGCACATTCTTTGGAATGAAGAAAAGCGATAATATTACTCCGAGATTATGTCTTTTCCAATAAGTTGATAATATAAAAGTTAGCTTTAAAGTTAATTTATTGTGATGCAGTTAAAGATGCTCCAACGCTGATAAACAGTATTGTTTCACTATCAAAAACAAGAGCAGACGATTTAGTATTTTTCTTCAATTACAGAAGTTACTTACTTTACACCATTACCACCATTGGAAAGTTTGAGCTTCTAATTTTACTTCAAATAAATATTACAAAATACAATTAATTGCATTCCGAAAAAAATTCCGTGGCACTATATCCTATATGGAATGAAGTACTGATTGCGCATGTACCAAAGGCAAAAAAAATATTTCATATCATTTTGTGTGTTAATTAGACATATATATACACGATTAAACTCCAATTATTGTTCAAGTGATGAACATCATTTATGCTCTGTCGGCGGTGGAGCATCTTTAAACAGAGGTGACTTAATTAGATATTAGCATGCATTATGACATATAACAATAATTGATAAGGTCACGAACAGATTCACAAGAAAAAATAATTAATAATTCGTTTATTTCCCTTTTTCCAATAAGTTCATGATAAAATATCTTTGTATCACTACTGGTTTTGTTTGTACTGATGGAAAGCTTAAAATCAATACCATTAATTAAATATAAATATCGTAATGCTGCACAGAAAAAATCTGGTGGTATGAAGGTCCTAAATGATGATGGATTGACTGAGATATCTATTTGTTATGACAGATGTTTCTAAGGTATAAAATATCACCGGTAGAAATGTTTAACTGATGAGAAGTGAAAGTTTAACAGTTCTGTGTATTTATGCGTTCTTCTCTAAACGGACTTCAACTCAAACCTATTTCGTAACTAATCACAATAAACAGCTAGATACAGTTAATTCATGATATTAACAATATTGAAAAGTCACTTCTAAATTCTATCATATCGGAAAGCGCTAAAATAAAACTTTCGCTATAACAAGTCTGTTTAAAGTATGTGATAGCAAAAAAGTACCACACTTTTATAATGTGGTAATCTTCAGAAAGCTTCGCCATTGTTCTTCTGGCCATGCACTGTTTTCCTGTCCTCTCCAGCAATATTACATCCGATTTTTCCAATTTTCAGACAGTTTGCTATGTACAATATATTTGTATTATGTTTTTCTTTTCTTTTCAGAGACAACGGGATTAGATTCATGATTAATCTGCAAACACAACTCCCTTTTTACAGTGTTTATATCAAAATATCAGCATGAAATGTCACAGCGATATATGAAAATTCATATTAACTCAATGTCTTCACGAAAAACACTATTCACGCACAGTGACGACGTACCAACCGAAATACATGTATTAAGTTTTTTCTTTAAACAATCTGGAACAATTGTACGAAGTTCCGTTGATCTGCTTTTTCACTTGAAGTGATCACTACTTTTTCCCCCAACACGGAAATCGCCCTCGGCCGTTCTATTCCATCTGCAGACGTCAGCAGTTCCCTGACGTTGGTTCCGTCCCCAGACATCTGTATGACGTTGTGGGAGTTACACCCACAAATATATACGTTACCCTCCCGGTCTACGTCTATACCTGTTGTATCCTTCACGACCCCGACCTTCAGTACATCTGTGTGTATCCCGTCACACAGTCGGGTGACGGCTACAGCGTCAGGGTCAGAGGTGTAGATGCTGGCAAAGACACGTCCATTCCTCTGATCACAGGCGAGATGCAGACATTTAGATTCAATGTTATGGAGCATGGTAGCTTTACCTCCGTTTTGTGGTACACTGTAAAGTGATGTTACTGTACTAACAACAAACGTGTTGTTATTGTATGTGACACCAAGACAGTTTTCAGTAAGGTTTTGAATTTTAATTTTAGATAGGACGGTCAAGGTTAAATCCCTTACATTGACTGTACATAGGGTTTTATCTTCGTCCAATGTCACTGCCACAGTGTTATCATCAATACGGCAAAAGTCGCAAAATTCTTCACTTATTTCTATCTCACATTTGAAATCACCGTTTTCCGTAAATAATTTCACTTTGTGATTTGCATTGTCTCCTACAACAATACGACCACCAGACAGGAGGACTACTCCATACAGAGTACAGTCTTTCTCGTCAGTGGGAACTTTGATGTTTATCTTTCTGGTCATCTGTAACTGACGTTCAGATAATGACGCAGTAGTCGGTTGTTTCCTCTGTTGTTGATGGACGTGTATCTTGCCAAGGGTAATGCTGGTCTTTGTGTCCAATGTGAGTATGTCAGGGTTATACTCGTGTCTCACACTGGTAGACCTTGACGACTTCTCCAACTCCTGTATCAGTCCCTTACACGACTCGACCTCCGCCTGACCTCTCTGGAACAGACTGATCGTCCCCACGGTGTCCTCCTTCAGGCCGGCATCCTGTGATGACGTCAGTGTCTTCTGCATAGCGAACATCAGCCGTTCACACTTCTTCCTCGATATATCTAGGTTTTCCTTCTCCTCTTTGAAAGATGCTGCCAGTTTGTCTGTAAGCTCTTTCTGAAGTACATCAAACCGCTCGTTAATCTTTGTACGTAGGTCTATTAAACTTTCTAGTGCTGTGACTTGGTCTTCTGTCATGGACTGCAGCTGCTCCTCGACATCTTTTATTAGTATCTCCATTGAATTAACGCATTTTCGAAGTTCTCCAAGAAGATCCTCAATTTTCGTGGTTTGTATCTTGTCCCGGAAATCGTCTGCTGATGTCACCGCTTCACATTTCCGATGATCGACGATGATACACTTGTGACATCCAAGGATCTGATGATCCTCGCAGTAATACTCCAGTTTCTCCTGATGTTTACCACAACCAGTAGCCGACATCTTCCGTCGAATGGTGGCTGATTTGTTCCTTTCTGTGATTTTCTCGGGCTCACAATCATCGTGAATCAAGTCATGGAAGCCGACTTTACAGGATTCACAGAAGTAAGATTTGTTATGCTCGCACCAAAACATTGCCGGAATGTTCACGTTTCCTTTCTTCTCACAAGGTTTACACATGATCAGCGTGCTTGTATTTTGTAAATGTTGCATCATCTCTACCGCCAGATTGTTGGTAGGAAATTGTTCGGCCCAACGTTGTTTGTCGTCTGACTGGTTTAACGGCTCGGTGTCCCTACGACATACTGGACACGAGAAAGAAGACGCCGACGCCATATTACCTGACGATTCATTGACGATATAGCTAGCGAGACATTCTTTACAGAATGAATGAAGACATGGGAGGGACTTGGGATATCGGAGCTGTTCCAGACAGATAGGACATTCAAGCATCAGAATGTCGAGAGATTGACTACCGAGGAGATTGTCTGATGTCTGGTCCTGAACAAATCCACCTTCCGCCATGGTAATGTGGCGTTTACCAACCCTTTAAACAAAAACAATAATATACAAATTAAAAAGCGCAACAAAATCTTTGTCTGTCTTGAACTTAAGAGATGAATGAAAAGTGTCAAAAGCGTCACTTTGGATTCCCCAACATATCACTTAAGAGAATATTTAGAAATAAAATCACCGGGTTTTAAGGCTCTGAACACGCTATATACATAAGTTATGGGAAACACCAGTTTAGATAGAAGACATCGTTTTGAGAAGTAGGCATGATAAATATGTTGTGTTTAAATTTCGTGAAAAATCAAGGAAGAGTATAATAATTCGTCAATACGTAGAAACAAAAGTAGTTTTTTATTGTGCTATACTTTATCCTCTATTTCGCACACATTACAGACATGTAAATAAAATCATTACAATTTAAAAAAAAAATGTCGATTTAAACGATAGACAAAGCTAAAACTGGATTTAGTGGATCTAATTATTACATTAATTGATTTGTTATTGTAAATGTGGCTGTTATAACTATTTTATCTCAATTACGCAGGTGGACTTGTAAATTTATATTTGATATTACTTCATACAGACCATGTCAAAATACATATATCTTTGCTGATATTTAATTACGTTACATGATTATTAAAATTGTCAAAAAAAACCGCTAAAAATCAATATAAATTTTTTATCGAGATATATATCTTATGCGATGAACAAATTTCTTGATTTCAATAGTCCAAAGAACTAAAACATTTAACCGCTGACGAACTACTTTTAGTTTGCAATCTAATCAGAATAAGGGTAACTCAACATAACATCCGAAAAAATGAAGAAAAACAATCGTCAAAAACGCGATACTCCGCGCTTGATTTCAATTTTTGTCAAACATGGTACACTTAACTGTTTAATGATTAAACAAATCAAGATCAATTGTTCAGTCTGCTGATCTTGAGAAGATCGGTATTAAATATGGTTTATCAACCAATCATTTCACGACTGAAATCAAAGATAGCTATATAAAATGACAAGGGTTCAGCTATCACAAAGAGCCACAAAATCAACATACTACAGTCTCCTAAACACGCCTGCATGGACTTCACACACGCAACAATCCGCTTACACGGAAGGCCGTCTTTAAGATCCCGGATGTTAATAGGACGTAAATCTAATCAACCAAGAAACCAAGAAACAAATCGAAGACGATCAATCGCTGAGCAGACATTTAGAACATTTCGGAGGTATGTCGCCGCTCATTTGTGTGAAAGTTGGGTGCACAAATATATCAAATACTCTAAATATATCTTCTTGATTCACGAAAAAAAAGATTATTTATTCTAACAACATTGTAAAATTCTACATTTATATATATTACTTTCGAGTAGAAGAAAGAACGATTTTCAAATTGGGTTTCTCCTTGATTGCTCATTATTTTGAAAGTGGAGTTCTCTTAACAAAACTGTAGATTGATTAAACTGTATTGCTATTTAACATTGATTGCATAATTTTCTTGTAATTATGAATTAAGTAATCAATAAAAAGATATTGCTATAATGGTCGATATATTGGACCCATTTAAGCGATGCATATCGCATGTCTTATTTACACAAATATACTATAGCCACATGTATAAATAGTAGAAAATAACCGTAGCCTCGTGAATAATTTAAAAGTAAATAAATAAATAAACATCATTTTGATAGTTAGTTCATTCCATGAGGCACTGCATTAGCAAAAACAGCATGTGTTCAATCAGTGCTTATATGGAGGGAATGAGTTGTCAGAAACAAATGTAATTTAACAAATATCGTATTTTGAGCATTAAAAATATTGTGCACGCAATAAAATCAATCTAAACGAATAGATGTGTTCACCCAATATTAAACGAAAAAATAAACACATCCAAATGGTATATGCACCAATATCTGATTAATAAAATATTCTCAATATTAATATATTTACACCTATATGTTATTTCTATACAGCTACGATTTGTCTATTTTCGTTTTAGATTACAGATATACACCATCACAGTTGTTTATGCTTTTCTGTCGTGTACGAAATGGTCCTTACATATGTGTGCTAGTGAAACACTGCCGCAGTGAATCATTTGATTAGTTAACATCCATATAATGGCGGCCAGGTCACCACAATCTATTCGGTGGTCCCACTTACATGTCTCGCAGATATTATTTGGCGGCTACCACATATCTAAATGACGACCGCTTTATTTCTAATTGACGGTCGTCGGATAATTATATATAGCGACCGCAAGTAACCTTTATTGTATTTTCGTTATCTTAAATAAAAAAATGTTTCTGCGTAAGCCTGATCTGGTTCAGTAGGTTTCCCAATATATATCAGTGTTAACCCAATAGAAAACGAAAGTAAACACTAAAATGTCATCCAAATGTGACATGAATCAATATTTAAAATATGTACCAATATTTAATAATAAATATTTATAAATATTTAAAATGTATGTACACATGTACGTTATTTCAACACATATACGACTGTCTACTTTCGTTTTAAACATATTACTGTACAGAGGTTAAATCAAACTTCTTAATTGTTAGATGTATTGTCACATAAATAACCGTACATATACCTTTTCAAATTTATTGTCAGTATAAAATTAATAAGTAATAGGCCTACTTACTTAAAGTAGCAGTTTTCACAGGAACATCGTCATTGTTGTTACCCTCGACCACCTGTCGTAACGTTTCGTTTCGAAGAAAGACGATTCTAACATACAAACACGGTCATAAATTAATCTAGTCCGGAATATTTTACACTCTTATTTTGCATTCCACGAATTTTCTATTTAACAGCTAAATGTTATAGTACATTAATAACAAGGACGTACTTGTGAAATTACATGAATGAAGATTAATTATGTATAATTACCATTTTAGTTTATAATGTAAAGCAATGGCTGCCTTTTGTTATTTCCATGAACATTTTGAGTGTGTAATCCGGCAACCTTGTCATAGAGTCCGTGAAACTCATTCAGTGACGAAGAAACAGTAATAGAACTCACTTCTAGTAGCCTTACTTGTATTGCTATTTAATGATATAAAGAAACAAATGACGAATACATTTTTTAATGCTAGGATTTTTATCAATATGCAAATTTTGAAATCAGAAATTGTTTTTACTTCATTTACATTACATATTTTACTTCTTAGCACCTGTCATCCGCATGATAAATAACATTAAGCAAATAAGCATTGCATGTAGTGATTTTTAAATCAATAAGCATGTAAAGAATGTAAAGACTTTAAGTTTTTGAACTTTTTTTCTTTTTTTTCGATTTTAATTTTCGATTCATAGACAAACGTATTGGCACAGTGAGAATATCTATCCATGTTATACATTAGCAGAGCCCTGTCCATTTTACAAATTTGCTACCATACAATGATGAATTTCGTTTTATATCGTAAACATTAGAAATACATTGCTTATCTGTTACCTCAGAAGTATATGACACGATTAATTAATTAATTACTTAAACATTTATGTCAAATTATGAAATTAGCTAACGTTGCCATTATTTTATATATAACAATAAAGCAAAATGATAAAATACTATCACTACTAGAAATCAAAACAATTCTTCATCGATAATACTACAGTAATGAAAGTGAGATAATAATGCTTTACATTACTGAGCATATCTTGATATATGGAGAGATCCAAGAATTGACAAATCTGCGTTTATCCTGATCTGTAATGAGACAATAAAAATTAGGGGACACCCGGGTTCGAACCAGGGACCTCTCGATCTGCAGTCGAATGCTCTACCACTGAGCTATATCTTGACAATCATTATTTGAAAACAGATTATATATATTTCTGATGCAATAATATCGGATTCAGGGGTCAATATATTTATTTACTTCTTCCATAATCTTATAAGGTCAACACTAAAATAAAATAAGACATAATAATGTAAAGTTATATTTGTATTGTTTACTAGCTGACACCTTCACACACGTATATAGACCGTCAATTAACTGTGTAACATCATTATAGACCGTCTGTTACTGGAATATAATTACATCATTACCCCAATCCGCCGTCTGTGTCAATGTGTAAACGTACCCAGGTCGTAGGTTTACGTCTGTAAACAAAATCCTAGTCGTTTGTTTACAGTTAGTATACGTATACCTGTCGTCTATAACTAAACTATGACGTCAGAAATCGTACACCAGTCGTTTTACTATCATGGTATAAATATAGCCGGGGTTGTCTTTGTGGACAGACACGAGGAGACAGGAGGACACCGAGGTACGTAGGCCATTCTATATTTTTGTTGTTATGAGATTTTGATATGAGAAAAAGTTTTGGCTTGATTTTCTGATCTTGGAAGTATATAATTAATTGTTTGAGCTTTTGTTGGTGATCATAATACCAAAAACCTGTTAAAGGTATGTTTATCAAAAATAATCATTCTTCTCAATTTCATTCACTCATTTTTGTTTATTCATTAATATAATTATGATAATTTGAAAGGTGATTATTTTCAAGGGTTAGAATACTTTCAAATTCTGTATCTTAATAAAATATCAAGAACCATATCTTTTAATAGTTTCTGTCTAACATATTTTTGTTGTTTTTAAATCAATTATATATGACGAATGTTTAACATTAAAATAATTTTTGAGTGAAAAAAAACTTTTAGAAAGTCTGAATTTTAAAAACTATATGTCATACATTTTAGCCTTTTTATTACGTTGCAACAAATCATTTTCGTTTGGTTTTTTAATTGCGTTGGGTTTGAATGGATGTCTTGAAAGCCAATTACAGTTTTAATTTTCAATTGAATTATTGATGAAAATGATTTGTATTAAAGTAATTATATTAAATCTGATAAAGAACCCTTATTATTACAACAATGCATTTTAATTTCCTTTTGTTATAACATGTTTTTGAACGTTCGTTTGATAAGATTATTTCGTTGTTGAAAAACATATATTTTGGGAAAATTCTGGATTTAAAAAGTATGGCTGATATTCCAGAGGTGTCCACCAGATGGAACCCGTGGTCAGGTCAATCGCTTGACCTCTTCGGATTCGTTAATAGCCACACCCACTTTGACGAGGAACCAAGGCACGTGAGCTATGAAATATTTGGGTACAAAGGTCACACGGGTACCTCCTGTTTCTGTCGACGTGTGTCTCGACCCCTTTACCGCCGAGGTAGAGAAATCGTGGGTGGAAATGGTATGGACAAAGCAGTGACATTTGTCAGAGAAGGGGATACATGTTATGACAAAGACCTTAAAAACAACGATAAATAATAACATTTTAGGAAGAAAAACGTTAAAACAATGAAGGACAAGGGAGAAAGTGATTCGGGGAGTGAAGGTGAAAACACAGACATGTTGGATAGATAACGATAATGCACTACTCACATTAATTTGATTATTGTCAGCAATGCATGTTCTGTGAAATGATTGTGTTCGGGGATACATTGATGTTTTCATAACTTTGCTATTCAAGGATATTTGCACTGAGTGACATTTAGCTCGGGAAAAAGCATCAGAATTTTGGAATTTTACACAATTATCCAGTAAAACATTCTCATCGTCAGCATGGCAACCATACCTTTTAGGATTTATCTTCTTTTTTGGCGACAACACTAACATTTCACCAGCTACAATACCAGCGAAACCATCCGTATGTTGGGATACATAATTATGTATATTAAATCTCAGCCTATGATCATGAAGTGTACAGTCAAGATATGAATATGTCTGGACGAAGCTCAATACAGAACTATCGAATCATCTTAATGCAACAATCAAATGATTTCCAAACATACTCTCAAATATAACTGAAGAATACGTAACGCAGAAATATGGAATTGACCGTGTAAGAAGACGTGTCTGTCAAAGATGACAATACCATAATAACTTTTATTGATTCTTTGGAGTATTGAACATTTACATAACACCATAGGGATGGATTCTTTATTTGATTATTATCTACATACTTTCATTTCCTTCGTACTTCAAGGTTTATATTTTCATTCGCTCCACCAAGACAATCATAGGGGGGCAAACTAACATGAACTGAGTTGGAGCTAATTGATTATTTTAAATCTCGCAATTCGTTGTTTGCATGTCCACGTGATGACCTTTCGACTATATGTTAAGAAACAATTTGTATTTTGAGGTACACAACCAAATGTGGAGTGAATCCCTGCATGCTGACGATCTTTTCTATACAATTGTTTGTCCGTGTTGTAGATTATTCTTTTTATTCTAAGTTGAAAACAAATCACGTGTTAAATTATGTTTCCAACTATCAGCCCGCTAGTGCAATCAGTGAAAATATTTACAGTGTTATTTCTAAACATTTTCTTCGTGTTGGAATGCATGGATTAAAAAATGATATTGTTACAGAACCAGTGAACATTGTTTGTCTGTGTCGATCCGATGCCCAGTACGATGTATACGATGACACATTCATCAGACAAAGAACCAGACAGCACAATTACACAAAGGTTTAAAAGTGTACGAGGTGTCTTCGAAATGAAAGTCAAAGCTCTATGCTCAATGTCAGAAGTTCTGTGAATACAACATGATGCTCTACCATTATAATGGGAGGAAGATATAACTTGACCTTACTACTCTTTGCCTAATATCTGGTGATATGTGTGTAATAATCTGGAAAACTCCAGAAAGGGACACAAGATCAATTGACCTCCCACATCAACACCATCGATGCCAGTAATAACATTGAATTCACTTATAATTAACGAAGAAGCAGATGGCACGATGCTTTTCCAGGACTTATGAAGAAGAAACCGACGATAATATGGCTTTTCTAGACAGCTGAAAAAGAAGACCGAAAAGTATTGGTACATAGGGAAAAGACCCACATAAAATAACTTCAATACCAACCATCTATTACAACAGAAACTAGGCGCAGATCGCTGTCACAGAAAAGCATGACAAATTTGAAGAACAAAGTCATATGTCTAGGACAATGAAAACTTGCTATTATCCGGAATGGATTTTATCCCTAAAACGTGTACAAAGCATCATAATACAGAAAAACCCAAAAGAAAACAACATACAAGATCACATACAAAAATCGCGATACATCGTATATAAGGGAGACAAGAAGACGCTTTGAGATCGGCCTTGAAGAACAATGGTAAATGCGGAATCCCAGCCTCATGCAGTCTGAAAGAAAAAAAAATCAGTTCCAAATCAACAAATCGACTGTTTTAAACCATGTCACATAAAACCATGTGATCGACTTGGAGTAAAAGACAACAAGAATGATCCCTTGAAGTGAATACACCGCAGTAGGCCAGTATAAAATCGGGACAAGGGGGCACACAGACTTTGCACATATATGACTAGGTATCAGACAAAGAGTATCGAGATCGAGTCATTTCGGCCCATTACACTCTACATCATAGTGCCGTATGCTCTGCAGTGCCGACATTTACATTAGGCAATCAAAGACAGCTCGTACACTTTTACACCTCTGTGTACTTATGTTACGTGGACATTTGTCTGATGAAAGTGTCCAAGGACTGTTTAACAATACCTTACACATTTTATGTGATGATTTGAATATTTTTTCGAAATCATAAATTTTATGTGATGACGGGAAATTATGTTGAATATTACATATTCATATGGAATTGAGTAATTATAACGTTTTTATTCTGTGTGTTAGCATGACACAGTTTCTTGAACATTCCTTAACTTTAAGGAATTCCTTATCTTTAATTTTCCCCATAAAAAGCATAACAAAAGTTAAGGAAAAAATCTTAAGTTGAGGAGCTTTCCTTAAAATCTGTAATGTTTTCCTATGGAGAATTTAAAATTAAATTTCATGCTTGTAAGGTGTTGCTATATTTAGTTATATGGGACAAGGAAGTAATTCCAACCGTGTGGACAAAACAAAATTGTCAAATTTTCGAGGCGATCTGCCCCTTTATCAAGACATACAAAACGAACATGATTACATAATAGGATACTTACAGTAATGCGGGACAAAGTAGACAAATATACTTTGTCCCGCATTACTGTTAGTATCCTATTATGTTATCGTATTCGTTTTGTATGTTTTGATAAAGGGGCAGATCGCCTCGAAAATTTGACAATTTTTTTTGTCCACACGGTTGAAATTACTTCCTTGTCCCATATATATTATTTGAAGTAATTCGTATCCAACAGACTTGCGTTTGATTGGATCCCGTGTCATATGGAAAATCCTGTTGATATTACTTCTTTGACCCTAATGTTTAGTTATAGATATAGTTGTTGTACAGGAAATTGTGTCAGTAGTCTATAATATCATTCAAGTTCGGTTCCAGTTATGATTGCCTTTTAACTATATAAAAATTCTTATTTATCCCATTTTTAAAAGTAATGAAATGACCTTATTACGATGTAGTGCACATTACATATAAGCTTGTGTAAATGTATAATGAACCTCAAATACTCCCATATTTTTACAGGGATTAGAGAACCTTTACAGTACGGAGCCCGCGAAGGGACATGGAAATATATTTATTAATCCGTGCACACGGTTTGTCAATCCGTTCGCACGGATTACTAATCCGTGCACACGGTTTGTGAATCCGTGCACACGGTTTGTGAATCCGTGAACACGGTTTACCAATCCGTGCACACGGTTTACTAATCCGTGTACACGGTTTGCCAACCCGTCCGCATGGTTTACCAATCCGTGCACACGGTTTGTCAATCCGTGCACACGATTTGTCAATCCGTGCACACGGTTTGTCAATCCGTCCGCACGGTTTACTAATCCGTGCACACGGTTTGACAATCCGTCCGCACGGTTTACTAATCCGTGCACACGGTTTGTCTATTTGATATATTATCAAACCGTGACGTGTACATTGAACATTGAACCATCGACTACCTTCGAGTCAATTGATTATAGAGGGCACGGCGGCAACATGAGGTAAGGAAAATCTACAGTTTTAGTTAATGGATAATACAATGGAGACATATAAACATGTATCTTACAAAACGTTTAATGTGCTTTTTAATTGATGCATACAGATTATTGATTATTTTCAATTTTTAAGTATGAAGTAAACGACTTGTTATAAGTATGCTTAGAAGTCGATGTTAACATTTTAGATAATTAGATCACAGAGTAAAGAGTAATATTAAAAAATATACACAATGCATGTGTATATGTACTTCATCAAATAGACAATTTCTACTTTATATTCCAGTTGACGGCGATTCAAAAACAAAGACACGTGCTTCCATTACGGGAAAAAGTAGTAAAATATTATTGTGTAACTGAACGGAGAGACGATATACTGGTGGTAAAACGATACCAAAGTTTTTAAGAAGAATACCGGTTGACTGTGTTTCAATGTGATACTAAAATGGCTCTATCTAAAATATGACATTGATTAGTTAACCATATTATTAATTGTCCTTAAAATAATGTCACGCTCGTCTGGTGATCAAGGATAAGATCAGACAGGGCTATGTAAGGACGAGTCTTATCGAGAGAAAAAATAAAGCCAGAGTATTGGGAGAAAACCATCGATATGTTTCAAAATCCTGACAACTGCCCCACTCCACATAGGTTTCGAACTCAAAGGTGAAAGACATCGCGCGACTGTCACTAATTGGACCAAAGACCAATAAACACTGCCATTAAAAAAAAATGTTTCTTTAAAACTACATGTGAAGAAAAGATTCATTGAGCTGTTTTTTCGTCTGACGCAGAGATAGTCAACTAATGCACGATGATTAGAACGAGGCGGAAAGCATAAGACGACCCGCGTTAACGCGTTAATGATGATAAGTGTAGTGTTAATAACTTTTGCAACTCTACAAAATTATCAGTATCGTTTTATAGTCCCAATTTTTTTTTAATTAAAAGGTGTTTCGAAAAGGTACATGTTTTGGGGTTTTATGTCAAACGGGATATTTTCCATGGATTTATTGTTGACTTTAATAAAAAAAAAAACACGTGTATATAGGCTGACTGATACAAAAATGTATCTCATTATTTTACAAATGATAGTTGATTGATTATCACAATAAATCGATTTGTTTTGGCTACTTTTTCACATTTTTGTTACATGTATAATCAGTGTATGTATGCTGATCTGTACATATGAAAATACTTACATTAGCAATATTTAAATGAGTTGTAACATGGTCCGTCTTCATATAGTGGTGAAATACATGAACAATAATCTAGTATTAAATGGACACAATATATTGTTTGTTTCTTAACATCAACCTGTACATGGATTCGTTCACTTTTAAAATTGTACAATTGTCCTCGTCCGAATGTTGGAGCTCAAAAGCATCTGCAAATTAATTAGTATATAGACATGTATAACCATTTTCAGTCGTTGTATAGATTTATATAATAAATCGGCTGGAATCATACTCTACATGGTGTACATGTATAAAACAAATGTAAGATTTAGACCTTTAAAACGTATTGTGGTAGACACAGGTCATACAATGTTTTCCATACTCGAGTTCAAACTCGTAACTTTTAACAAGTAACTCACCCTGTGGAATATATTCTGTATTCAACAACAACGACTCTTGTAACCTGTATTTCTATAAACTGTAACTAATTATCAGATCCCTGTGTTGGGCTTACTGACGACTGGGAACCAATCTGACACTGTGACGTCTAAAGACGATATCAAGTTTGGTAATATGACTGAAGTCTTCAGTAAGCATAAATTATGCAATGTTAAAAAGTTCAATTTATGGAAATAACGGAGCCGAATTTTTTGTTTATTTTTATCCATATATATTCACACTCTATCCTTGAGAAGGAAACCCACACAAGAGAAGAAACTTTTATTTCCGTAACAGAAATGCCGTTTTTGGTCAGGTGATTATATTGGACGTTAGTTTATCACTTGAACGCTTCCAAATAAAGAGCAACAGCACTGAGCTTCTGCCGGATGAAGATCACGTTCGTCGGATCTTAAAAGCGTTTGAATCGCTTGATTATATAATGAGCTGACTTCAAACATCGCATTTGCGCTGATGAGATTTTTTACAGTGGATAAAAGAAGGCGGCCGCAAACTGAAGCTGTCAGTGTGTAGGATTGAAATTTGAAGATTGTGTTTTTTCTTAATTTTCATGTATGTGTTACCTTCGAAGTGCTTCGCACTTCGTGCACTTCGGGCACGAAGGGCTGCGACCTTATAAAGACAGTTCGGACTAGCTTCAATGTTATTTTTATAATATTCTTTGAACTTTTTCGGCTGAGCGTTGTAACAAATTTCGAAACATGATGTGACGAATACCTGTGCTTAAAATCCCAAGCACTGTGTTATTCTTTATATACAGGCACATATGACTTAATTAACGCAGAAAGGCACAAATATATGTTTTTATTTAAATATATACATGTACGATACACATCGTTGTGTGCAGCAATGTTTTACAGAATTTGGTAAAACACCATAGAGAATTTAGGTACACATTCCTTGTTTTGTGGAATCGCCTTGGCGTCGGCGTCAGATTTGGTTTTGGTTAGTTAGTCGTTGTAAATGACATTGCTTTCTACATTATTATATGGTCATTATTGCGAACATGTGAGCGCCGAAGGCATAAGATTTTGGTGTTTTAGGGGTTTGAGGGTGACCCCCGGGAAAAAAATATAATTTAGAATGGCTAAGATGAGTTTTACAATGTATTTTGATGATTTTGCGAGGGCCAGAAAGCGCGGGATCTTGGTGTTTGGGGTGCAGGGGGTCTCCCCCGGGAAAAAATTACGATTTAGAATGGCTGAGATGAGTTTTGCGAGCGCCCGAAAGCGCGGGATCTTGGTGTTTGGGGGTCCGAGGGCCTCCCCCGAAAAAAAATACGAATTAGAATGACTTAGATGAGTTTTACGATGCATTTTGATGAATTTGCGAGCTCCCAAAGCCGCGATAATTTGGTGTTATGGGGTGCAGGGGGTCTCCCCCGGGAAAAATTACGATTTAGAATGGCTGAGATGAGTTTTGCGATGTATTTTAATTATTATAAAGCGTTCTTAACATGGTATTTGTCGATTTAAAGCTACCTGCATTTAGATATGATAATTGTGTCGTCAACCCTACTCGATCTGAATACACCGGCTTTACACCATCGGCACATTGTTGTGTAACATAAAAAAATGAATTAATTGTCTCGCTAAAACATATAAACAGATTGATCTTTTAAGAGACATTTTTTT
>SAYR01012287.1:95182-137457 GCA_004382745.1 Argopecten irradians irradians
CTTTTTTGTACAATAACGTTAGTATTCCTTTTGTTTGTGATGTTGATAACTTATTAGTATTACATATTTCATAAACTAGTTCAATAAATTCTTTTTTAATTATGTGCCAGTAAATCTGATAAAATTCTGAAACAATTCCATCTTCACCCGGGGATTTATACTTTTTCATTTCACTGATACTCTTAAATATTTCATCTTCGCTCATCTCTTTATCCATACATGTTCTTTGATCATCTGAAATTTTGTTCTCTAGATTAACTAAAAGAATATCCGCAGCATCTCTGTCCCATCCTTCCGATGTAAAGAGTTGCTTATAAAATTTAATCTGTTAACATTTTTTTAAATAGTACATAGAATCCCTTGATGGACATTTTTAGTCTAGTTCGTGTGTATTGAATTTTTGCTATTTAAGGTTTGACATTATGTGCTTGAACGTTTTAGGAAATGCGCCGCGCAGCGGAAAATTTTCTAGAATGAAGTACGAAAAATGTGCAGGAGGACCCTTTTTTCTTTCAAATAAGCATTTTTAGATAATTTCGGTCGGCGAAAATGGGGGGGGGGCAAAAAGACATGTTTGCCCCCCCCTCGTCCTGGCCCCCTGCCTCCCCTCCTTATAGGTATTGATATTACATATGTAGCATTCTTGAATAATGACAACATAAAGCGTAGGGCCCAATCGGTCAGACAACCGAGTAATGTCCCGACAAGCAAGGTAGCCCGAGTTACTAAGATACTGATACCAAACTATAGAGTATGATGTTTTACCTATTTTTTTATCTAGCCTCTAAAACATCTAAAATGGTCTGTGGGCACTCTGGTGTGTCCATGGTTATATAAAGTGTAACTAATTCTCATATCCCTGTGAATCAGGCGTAAGCTGGCATGCTGCCCCTAATTATATAAATTGCCAGTTCGAAACTTGCTTTTCGATGGCTATGGCATAATAAGGCACTACTCATATATCGAAGGTACACAGTTTTCCCCGACTGTCACGTCACATTCTAAGACGTTGTTCCATCTATTTAAAACGATGTCTTATATTCACTTGTATTTACACAAAATTTCATGATTACTTTAAATTTAAACATGTCGCATTTCAATCATTTTAAGTTTATCCGTGAAGACAGTCCCTTCATTGGTCAGGAACTTAGATCATTCATTATTTCTGACAATTATCTGCACTGTACTTAACAGTTTATTAAGCCCGTTGTATCACCGTGGATAATATCTATAGGGGTATTTTAAGCTTGCAGAAACTATGGGTTGCTAAAAGGACTTAAAGGATTTATCCCAATGACCAATGCATATATTCAACATCAAAACTGAAGTTATGATTTTTAATCAAGCGATTCTATGGATATATTTGACGAAATATCGCTTGTCCAATGGCATACATGTACATCCGTCATCCATAACTGTAACAGAAAAAATACAATATTTTGCATAAACTTCAGACAGTACACTGTAATACCACATTTTATCATATGTATCCCAAAATCTGGATTTAATTATAAGCCATTATCTTCTAACAATATTGTCTATTAATGAATAAGAACGTCGTTTAAACTCGAAGGAAAACGTGACAATTGTACACCTGGTATGTTTTCTCACATCATTTTGATTACATTAACACGAATTAAGAAGTAGAATACAGCTATTCTCCCTAACAAAATAATACAAAGAATTGACCAAAAAGGTTAGATAAGAGAAAGTAGCATGTCCTTACCTTATATGACCGTGTAATCCTTAATACAAGTCCGTGTTAACGCTTAGAATTTAATTGAACCCTTGTCCAGTGAAGATAGTAATCCCAGTGCATAGATCTAGTCTAATTATAGGCGGATTGGTAAACCGTGCGGACGGATTGTCAAACCGTGTGCACGGATTGGTAAACCGTGCGGACGGATTGACAAACCGTGTGCACGGATTGACAAACCGTGTGCACGTATTGGTAAACCGTGCGGACGGATTGACAAACCGTGGGCACGGATTGACAAACCGTGTGCAAGGATTAGTAATCCGTGCGCACGGATTGACAAAAAGTGCGGACGGATTGGCAAACCGTGTGCACGGATTAGTAATCCGTGCGAACGGATTGACAAACCGTGTGCACGGATTAATAAATATATTTCCATGTCCCTTCGCGGGCTCCGTATTACAGGTTAAAATATCAAGGTCAAATCTATTTTGTGTGGTTATTGTCATTATTTCATTTTTTGTCCATTTGTGTCTTCTTTAATACACCTGGATTACCGTAGCAATTTTTAGGCACAAACATGTATGTGCTTAGTTGGAGTAAATCGTTCATACCAGTTTAACTAATTGATCCATGTCCACATTTCATCTTGGTGTTTTAACATATATTTTGTATTTTGAAATGTATGATTATATAGGGCAAATATGGGCGAAATCCTCGATGACAATAATACAAGACGACTGTACAGTTTAACATTGTCGTTTGTCATTATTTTATCCAGATTTAAATTGTATTATATTTGATGCTGTAAACAATCAGCCTCAATTTGGTGATAGTGAAAATGTGTGATATGGCGACTAAAATATGTCTGAAACCATTAATTATGTAACGTTGGAAATGATATCATAAATCTTACAACTGTTTATGATATCTTAACCTGTAGAATGGCTTAAATCAAAAGGCAATGAACTGACGCCGAAAATGTTGACAGACCATAGGTCGCTGATTCTCCAACCCCTACTTGTCATAGTTGGACATTTATTTATCATAAATTCTGGTGTATAAAATACTTACAACACATTGTTGTCATTTACCAAAACTAAACTATTAATATTATTGCATAAATTAGGATACATATGTTTTGCGATCCTCGATACCTCAGGGATCACTATCACTGTCGTTATATCCCACCCTGGACTACGTCATAACAGTTCATGGAAGGACTAAAACTCCTGTCATATCTGTTGTCATCTACAGGACTGTGTCATTGTAACTGTCATCTACAGGACTGTGTCATTGTAATTGTCATCTACAGGACTGTGTCAATGCAATACATATTATCCACGTTTGAACAATAACTAATGAATTATTGCGACCTAGTTACCACGGCAACTAACACTTTCGTAAAAATAAAGCCTTACAATACTGTGTTATTGGACCAGTAGTTTAGGAGAGTTTACGGGACAGCAAAACATGTGTATAACTATAAACCAAAATGAAAATGTCATCTGATCTCTTGAAAACTGTGACCGTTGTATTTGTCATCCTTAAAACAACTACTGTATATAGAAATTATCAGATTGATCGAATATTATCAATTTATTAACCTATCAGTGCCCTCCGTTATATTTCCACTGTAACCATGTGATTAGCAACACTGGTCCAAAGACTAATGGGTTATTTACAAATGCAAAGTCTTTGTAATGATCTGGTTACTAAAGTCATCAAAGTTGTCGTGAAATAAAGTCTTCTTTCACATCTACACACGGCACAAAACATCACTTTTAAGTTTCATTAAAAGTATAGACAAGATTTCCGGACGACAAACTCACAGAAAACAGACAGACACACAGACAGATCAATGAGAAAGTGATAAAATAATACCAGAAATGGCATATCTTATCAGATTTCTTCAGAATCGAGAAGCAATTAAATGAGCTCCACTGAAATATTTAATATCATGGTGGAGACTAAACAATATTATAGTTGATAAAAGATTGAACTTTCCTAATGTTGATATTATTACGACACATTCAATACAAAGTCACAGTACCATCCTCGAGACTCCAGGGGTTACTATCACTGTGGTTGTATTCACCCTTGGAATATATCATAGCAAACTTGAAAGCTCCGTGGATGTAATCGTTGAATTATGGTTTCGTTCTATGTAACATGTAATAGTCAAAGGAAGTCTGTGCGAGTCTGTGATTGATCAGTTGTTTTCTCCACGACTGCCTTCAGTGATATAACAAAAGTGAGCAATAGTCAAATACTGGGGTATCGAGGATGGCACAGTGCTAGTTTGCACAGATGATGACACCGGGGAAGAGGAGATAACTTACATACTTGTGACTGATATTTAATTAGAACGACAGGGGTATGTATACACGAAGTGGAGTAGATCTGCAGCACCAAGGCCGAGAGCGAGTCAATTATGTTTATTTCTCAATATTCTATTCTGTGTAACTACTCTATTTACTTTTGATTTTTCGCTCATCAATAAATGTATGATGAATATATGATTGATTTATATATTCCAGTTACAAAATTATCTTATGTTCATAACTAAAACAATTTGTTACAGTATGGTATTCCTTTATTAAAGATCAGATATAACACTGTTTCAAGAATCAACAAAATCATCTTCATAAGGAATTTTAGTGCTATTCTATAATAATACCATATTGTAAAACAAAGGACACTGAACGCGTACATATAATTTAACAGACAGATGGGTGTGTACATTTCTTTCAGACACTACTACATTTGACATTGCTATACAAATTCCTTTGATTTATTATTGTTGGATTAACCGCGGTAATTATATCTGCTTGTCACTTAAAGTTAATTGAGTAATTATTTTACGTACACTGGTCCACCCAGGTGGTGTATAATTGGCATCTGAGTACTGACCAGTAAGATTAGAGCTGTAAATGTCAGGTGCTTATCTTTTGTATTGATTCTTCATTTAAGCTCTTGTTGATACTTTGTAAAATTAGTGAAGGCCACGACCACAGAACGGACAACATGGTACTATTGTGGAATATCCAGGATATACCTACCGTTCACGGCAAAGTAAAAGTGTAATTAAATTTCGTCACAAGAAGTCATTATAGATCATTGATTCTTACGAAACCAACATTTTGTATCACAAGTGAAATATTTCCTTGTTATATCATCAAGCTATGAGGCAAATACTCCAAGAAACAGGATGACGGAAGTCAAAAACAGACTTTTACCTAAGTTACATAATAACTGATAAAGTGATTATAACTTGGTGCTTTTTGTTTCTAGAAATTTGGATCCAATTTTAAAATGGGGATCTAAAATACCACATCGTTCAAATTACGAATGAAGAAAAGAGATAATATTGCTCCGAGATTATTAGCTTTAAAGGTAATTTATTTTAATGTAGTTAAACAGAGGTGACTTAATAAGATATAAGTATGCATTATACCTATAATAACAATAATTGATAAGGTCACGAACAAGTTGACAAAAAAAAATCAATAATTCGATTATTTCCCCTTTTCCACCAAATTCATGATAAATTGTCTTTGTATCACTACTGGTTTTGTTTGTACTGATGAAAGCTTAAAACAAATACAATTAATTAAATATAAATATCGTAATGCTGCACAAATGTGTCAGAAACAACCTGGTGGTATGAAGGTCCTAAATGATGATTAATTGACTGAGATAACTATTTGTTATGTAAGTGTTATGACAGATGTTTCTAAGGTATAAAATATCACCGGTAGAAATGTTTAACTGATGAGAAGTGAAAGTGTAACAGTTCTGTGACACTGTGAACGTTGTCAAATCACTATAACGTCGATAGATGCGAATAAATGTTCATTTACCTCTGTGTTGTTTTCTGGATCTGAATGAACTTTAGTTTTTAATCAAAACTATTTCACAATAAATAACAAAAACGACTAGATACGAAAACTCCAACGTATTAGCGATAAATTGAAAAGTCATTTCTAAATTATATCATATAGGTAATTCTAACATCTTGAACTATTAGAAATAACAGATTACAAATATAAGTGCTCGAAGGTGCAAATAATTGGCCTTTTTAAGAGAAGATTCGATATTAATACCAACTTTTCCTCCTTTTCACCAATTCTACGTTCAATTTTTTGTGGTTTTCGTAAATTCATGTACAGCACCTGTAAACCTGGAATATTTACCTCTGTCATTTTTCATACTGTTCGTTAATGTTCATAACATTTTTTCATGCTTGTCATTTGTAAATAACTAATATCACAATGCAATTGCTAAAAAATATCCCGGAAAATTCCACTTCTATATGTTTATCCATCAAACAATACATGTACTTTACTGCTTTGTTTCCGATAAAATGTAACAGCACTATGTTTATTACTTGTAATATAAAATTTCCAACAGGATTAGTATCATGATTAATTCGCAAAGTCAACTTCACTATTACCGTGTAGATATCAACACAACACAAAATTACACAGCGAGTACAGTCTGCATATTAATATCCCCTCAATGTTTTCACGTTCAAACAGTATACAAGTACAGTTTGTATGACTTTGTTTTCTTTTAAACAAGCTGAAACAAATGAACAAGGTTCTGTTGTTTTGTTGAATCAGTTGTGATCACTACTTTATCCTCCAACACGGAAATCGCCCTCGGTCGTTTTATTCCATCTGATGACGTCAGCAGTTCCCTAACGTTGGTTCCGTCCCCAGACATCTGTATGACGTTGTGGGAGTTAAACCCACAAACATACACGTTACCCTCCCTGTCTACGTCTATACCTGTTGTACCATTCACGACCCCGACCTTCAGTACATCTGTGTGTGTCCCGTCACACAGTCGGATGACGGCTACAGCGTCAGGGTCAGAGGTGTTGATGCTGGCAAAGACACGTCCATTCATCTTATCACTGGCGAGATGCAGACATTTAGATTCAATGTTATGGAGCATTGTAGCTTCACCTCCGTTTTGTGATACACTGTAAAGTGATGTTAGTGCACCAACAAAAAACATGTTGTTATTGTATGTGACACCAAGACAGTCCTCCGTAACGTTTTGAATTTTAATTTTAGATAGGACGGTGAAGGTTAAATCCCTGACATTGACTGTACATAGGGTTTTATCTTTGTCCAATGTCACTGCCACAGTGTTGTCGTCAACACGACAAAGATCGCAAAATTCTTCACTTATTTCTACGTCACATTTAAAATCACCGTATTCCGTAAATAGTTTCAATTTGTGATTTTCATTGTCTCCTACAACAATACGTCCACCAGAGATGATAACTATTCCATACACATCACAGTCTTTCTCGTCAGTTGGACGTTTGATGTCAATCTTTCTTATCATCTGCAACTGACGTTCGGACAATGGCTTACATACCACAGCAGTCGGTAGTTTCCTCTGTTGTTGATGGACGAGTATCTCCCCTACGGTAAGACCGGTCTTTGTGTCCAATGTGAGTAGGTCAGGGTTATATTTGTGTCTCAGACTGGTGGACTTTGACGACTTCTCCAATTCCTGTATCAGTCCCTTACAAGACTCGACCTCCGCCTGACCTCTCTGGAACAGACTGATCGTCCCCACGGCGTCCTCCTTCAGGGCGGCATCCTGTGATGACGTCAGTGTCTTCTGCATAGCGAACATCAGCCGTTCACACTTCTTCCTCGATATATCTAGGTTTTCCTTCTCCTCTTTGAATGATGCTGCCAGTTTGTCTGTAAGCTCTTTCTGAAGTACATCGAACCGCTCGTTAATCTTCGTACGTAGGTCTATTAAACTTTCTAGTGCTGTGACTTGGTCTTCTGTCATGGACTGCAGCTGTTCCTCGACATCTTTTATCAATATCTCCATGGAATTTACGCATTTCCGAAGTTTTTCAAGAAGATCCTCAATTTTCGTGGTTTGTATCTTGTCCCGGAAATCGTCTGCTGATGTCACCGCTTCACATTTCCGATGATCGACGATGATACACTTGTGACATCCAAGGATCTGATGATCCTCACAGTAATACTCCAGTTTCTCCTTATGTTTACCACACCCAGTAGCCGACATCTTCCGTCGAATGGTGGCTGATTTGTTCCTTTTGGTGATATTTTCGGGTTCACAATTCTCGTGAAACATGTCATGGAAGCCAACTTTACAAGATTCACAGAAGTATGATTTGTTATGTTCGCACCAAAACTTTGCCGGAATGTTAATATCTCCTTTCTTCTCACAAGGTTTACACATGATCAGCGTGCTCGTATTTTGTATATGTTGGATCATTTCTACCGCCAGATTGTTGGTAGGAAATTGTTCGGCCCAATGTTGTTTGTCTTCTGACTGGTTTAACGGCTCGGTGTCCCTACGACATACTGGACACGAGAAAGAAGACGCAGACGCCATATTACCTGACGATTCATTGACGATATAGCTAGCGAGACATTCTTTACAGAAGGAATGAAGACAGGGGAGGGACTTTGGATGTCGAAACTGTTCCAGACATATAGGACATTCAAGCAACAGAGTGTCGAGAGACTTGCTTCCAGTGGGGTCATCTGCCATTTGGTCCAGAACAAATCCACCTTCCGCCATGTTAAAGTGGTGTTAGTCAACCTTAAATAAAAATATAGAAATTAGAACAGCCCAGCAACATAGAAACTTAAATGAATGGATAAAAGGAAATACCTCGTCATGAATGAAACATGTATACATGTTTAATCAAGGAAAGTTTATGTTTCTAAATTACCGTTATACACTCACAAACCAGGATGTTAACATGTAAATGCATCCATATGTCTATCTTGAACTATACAAATGAAAGAAAAATGTAAAAAGCGCACCTTTAGATTCTTCAATTCGTCATTTGTTTTCTGAACTGTCATTCCACAACCCATGATTTGCAGGCAAAACCTGTAGAAAATATCATTTCTACTCTGATATTTAATTATTTAGGATCTAAACAATGACAGCATCGATTTTCATCCTTTGACATTTGACCTTTGACCTCTAAAATTACCATGTGTCCAGAAAAAATCGGATGTTTTGAATACTATACAATATGTAACTACTATGATTTAGCAGTAAAACGGTCCAATGTGATGTCCTTCCTTTCACCCAAAACTCTATTTAAACGAGAGATACATGTACAGTTAAATCGGATTCAAAGCATAAACTCCTCACAGAATTAAATGCTTTGGTAATATGCTATTGTAAATGTGGAAGTTACATGTATAACTATTTCACATCAATTACACAGGTGGAAACACTGACTGTTACAGTTTTACACATGTGGGCACACTAGAAACGACTCGCATTTGAAATGCTCATAAAATCGTGTAAACAGATAATTTTTGCTGATGTTTTATTTCATTGCATGGTTGTTAAAATTGTTAAAAAGTACTCGAACCCAAATAACCATTTCTTACCGAAATATATATACATTGTAGATTATGTATTATGAGATGTTTATAAGTTTGTTTATTTTAATAGTCCCAAAACCTAAACTAAAATGTTTCAGAACTGTTTTTACATATGGTTGGCAATCTGATCAGAATAAGCATAGGAGTTTGACGTTCTGCCAATATATATAGTATAGTAAGTATATAGGGGTATTTTTTATAAATATATACTATATATTATTGACAGAACGTCAAACCCTTTTGGAATAAGGTACACTAATCATTAGCATTCGAAAAGATGAATAAAACCATTCGACAAGAACCATTGTCTTTACAAAATTATACAATGATAAAACAATATCCTGATACAGCGTTGATTGCATGTTATTGCCATTATGATAAGATAACCAGTTTATGGATCTAATAGTGAATTAAATTTAACAATTTAACAATTCAGTTGGTATGTAAGACCTCGGGTAAGTAGTTATCATTTTAAGGTATGGAGGCATCCGGAGAAAATCCAAAGTGGCCGAGATAAACATGGATTTCAGGAAAATCTGCCATTTAATTAATTTGTTTTTGTCAAAGCATTATTAAATATGATATAATTTGATCTTTTCCCATTCAAATGAAGGTGAGAATGCTAAAAATTCTACTTTGGTAAAATCCAAGAGGGCTGCTATCAATATGAAAATTGAGAACATCTATTTTTTAATTGATTGTTGTAGAATTAATAAGTAAAATATGATGTAATTATCAGTGATTAAACATTAGTTCATTATCACATTTTGTTCATATTAAAATGTGAATGTTGAAAATTGCTTATTTGATTGAAATTTTTAATTGATTTCAATGTAATTATAGTTGAAATTATTAGATGTAGTTTGGATGTTCATGATCAAAGAGGAACTTCATATAACAAGTGATAATATTTGTAACAAATTATATGAACTTTGTGTTGAAAGATTGTAAGTTTATTATTTGTAGAATTTGATCTGTAATAATCTAAAATATTATGCATTTGGTTCCCATTTTAAAACATGTCTTAATGGCATTTCTATTTCTCCCATTTTTTCATCAAATTGTTACATAAATAATCAGTGCAATGTCACTTTCAGCTATCTCTGCAGTTTACCGTTATTAAAATATTTTGAGTGTTTATGTGAGACAATAGAATATTTTTGGCAATCTGTATTTTTATGGTCATGTAACGACGGCCTCCCGTGTATGTGGTGTCTTGCGTGTGTGAAGTGCGAGTTGCCTGTTTTGGGAGAATGTGTTATACTGGTGTAGTGCTATATCACTGAAGCATGCCGACGAAGACACCAAGCAACACACCCCAAAATAAATCAGCTAATACGTGTAGGTATCTGTTCAAGCACATAAACGTACAAATTTTATTTCATTTTATTGCAATTACTCCAGTTTCCAAAAACATGTATGAGAAAAAAATGCAGGGAAATGTTAAAATTTCAGAGGTTCCTTAATATTGTCCCAGTGTTAACCCAGTATAAAACGAAAGTAAACACGAATATGTAATCCAAATATGTACCTATATTTGATTATTTACACCTATATGTTTTTTTCGCAACAGCATACAGTTGTTGACAGATGATTTGTTGGACGCGAAGACAAACTGTTGCCCGAGGCCGAAGGCCGAGGGCAACAGTTTGTGTGAGGGTCCAACAAATATCTGTTGCCAGAAAACCCAGTCGACAACTGTTTTGTTATACCGTCACTCCGGTCCAACAGCACATTTTAACAGTTACTTGGACCGCTCGACGGAACAGTTCATTTATTGGCATTTTTTTCAATAGAGTTTATATAGAAACTATTTTATAGGACTATAACAATTAAATTTGTTTATTTTCGTTTTTAACTACATGTAAATTATAGATATTTACCGTCACAGATTAGGTGGCGACCAGGCCACCATTTAATCGTCTGACACATATTTATATGATGGATACCATATATCTAAGTTGCGGTCGTTGGATAATTATATATAGCGGCCGCCAACTAACATACATTGTATTTTCCTTTCCCTGAATAATATGTTCCTATGTAAGCTTTAATCTGTTTCCGTAGTTTCAAATGGATATCAGTGTTAACTTAGTAGAAAACGAAAGTAAATATCAATATGTCATCCAAATCTTATATGACTTAATATTTCAAATATGTACCAATATTTGATAAATGAAAGATTTGTTGTATTAATATATTTACGTCTAATTTATTCTATTAAGTATATTATTTCACACACTCCACAGCTACGATAGTCTACTTTCGTTTTAAATAGATTAATGTACAACTTAAATCCAACAATATTTCTTTCGAATTTTTAATGTTAGTGTCATTTAAATGACCGTACAGATACCTTTTTGAGGTCAATATAAAATCAATAACTCACAGGTTTACTTACTTTAAGCGGCAGTTTTCACAGAAACATCATCATTGCTGTTCCCCTTATCCACCTGTCGACACCTCCTGTTTCGAAGAAAGATGATTCTAATATACAAACACGATCATAATTTAATCTGGTCCGGAATATTTTGTATTCCCAAAACTCTTCGAGTCAATAGCTAAATGCCATAGCACATGATAATTAAGGCATACATGAAAATGTTCATTAATTAAAATTAATAATTTATAAGTACTATTTTAGTTTATACTTTGATAGGTTGATATTACGAATATGCTATATATAGTAGACGGTCGCTTTTAACATAAGTATGTCATTTTTATTTTAATGTAATCAGTTGAAATTTCATTCGTAGAAAACACAATATGGGATAGAGTTCGTGTTAAAAACGTCGATATTATAAGCAATTGTTTTTTCTTCGATTTCCCTGAAGAGTTTGATTGAGTAATAGATAGGTATGATCCCCAGGCTGCTCTATCACGTAACATACATCATGGTTTTTAAACTATATTAATTTGATTTGGATATCACCTCCTCATATTAGTGGAACGAACAGTGATGCACTTTCCTGTTGAATACTTCTCATATTATACATTACTACATTTTCATCTACTTTATCTTATTAAAAATAAATTATATCCTTCACTTTTGTCTTTGAAGGCTAGTAAATAGAGTTCAGTCTAATTTGATATTCATTTTAACGGAGTCGAATCTTTCAGACTGAAATAATCATCATCCAGGGAAAAGCTATTTCAGATTCATACTTATGACTGTAGTATTGGTCACGACATGAACGATCTTGTTAAATCTGAACATCATTTTTATGCTGATATAACTGTAAAGACGCACACAGTAGGATGTATGTTGAAAATATCGTACACTCTTTATTTAGATCTATGTATACTTTATTTCCAGACACGCTTTTCGAAGAACTTGAATGTTCAAAATGGCGGGAAATCTTCATAAAAATTGTAATAATAACGTCGGTGTGTGAGAAGATGTGAATATGATGGATGTGGATATTCTACCTTCAGGATCACAAAATGTTGTAAAACCTTGTGTTAATAATGTTAATAATATTTGATGATCCCCCTGTAGAATATCCCTATTATTCAAGTAAAACTCCAATACAATATCAAATCCGATCGAGGCGCATACCGAAATCAAAATTGGATTTAAAATGTCCAAAAATTAAGTGTAAAAACAAAGACACTGAAAAGTCAACTTAGTGTTAATACAACAGTATAGATCATTTCTTAAATGAAATGATATAATACAAATTTATTAAATGTTAAAATTACCACAAACGTCGTCTGATATTTTCTGTCGTCAATATAATTGCTGCGTTGTAGTTAAATGTCTTTATCCCAAAACATCAAAGCAGCGACCATGCCCTGCATTGTTTACATAGTTCATAAGGTAATTTTACAGACTACCTGTATAGATGTTCTGACGTTGTAAATTGTTATTCATATACTTTTATTTTTTGTTTCGGAAATGATGTGGATCCTCGATAGTCCAAGAGTCGTTATTTCTATCATGTGCGGTCGCATACAGAACCTTCAGTTTTGTTATGACATATTCCGTGGGTGGATATTACGTAACCCCTGGAAAGTCGAAGATTTTGATTCAAATTTAAATTTTAATTGTATCTCAAAAATTACTTAAACATTTATGTCAAATTATGTAATTAGCATAATGTTGTCATTATTTTATATATAACAATAAAGTAAAAAGATCGAATACTATCACTACTAGAAATCAAAACAATTCTTCATCGATAATACTACAGTAATGAAAGTGAGATAATAAAGCTTTACATTACTGAGCATATCTTGATATATGGAGAGATCACAGAATTGACAAATCTGCGTTAATCCAGATCTGTAATGTGACGATAAAAATTAGGGGACACCCGGGTTCGAACCAGGGACCTCTCGATCTGCAGTCGAATGCTCTACCACTGAGCTATATCCCCCTTGACAATCATTATTGGAAAAGAGATTATATATATTTCTGATGCAATAATATCGGATTCAGGAGTCAACATATTTATTTACTTCTTCCATATTATATAAGCTATTTCTAAACGTCAGCACTAAAATAAAATACGACATAATAATGTAAATTTATATTTGTATTGTTTACTAGCTGGCACCCTTAAACACACGTATATAGACCGTCAATTAACTGAAATTAACTGGAATATCATTACATCATTACCCAATCAGCTGTCTGTGTCGATGTGTAAACGTACCCAGGTCGTAGGTTTACGTCTACAAACAAAATCCTAGTCGTTTGTTTACGTATACCTGTCGTCTGCTGACGAGGCATCGTATTATCTATGAATAAACCTGACTATGACGTCAGAAATCGTACACCAGTCGTTTTACTATCATGGTATAAATATAGCCGGGGTTGTCTTTGTGGACAGACACGGGGAGACAGGAGGACACCGAGGTACGTAGGCCATTCTATATTTTTGTTGTTATGAGATTTTGAAATGAAAAAAAGTTTTGATTTTCTTATCTTGGAAGTATATAATTAATTGTTTGGGCTTTTGTTGGGGATCTTAATACCAAAAAACCTGTTATATGTATGTTTATCAAAAATGATAATTCTTCTCCATTTCAACCACTCAGTTTTGTCTATTCATTAATAGATGGTAATTTTAAAATAACATATTAAAGGTTATTATTTTCCAGAGTTAGAATACTTTCACAAATTCTGTATCTTAATAAAATAAGAACCATATCTTTCTGTCTAACATCTTCTTGTTGTTTTTAAATCAATTGTATATGACGAATGTTTTAACATTTTGAGTGAAAAATATTTTTTAGAAAGTCTGAATTTCAAAACCTATGTGTAATACATTTTAGCCTTTCTATTACGTTTTTAATTGCGTTGGGTTTGTATGGAAGTCTTGAAAAAGCTTTAATTTTCAATTGAATTATTGATGAAAATTATTTGTATGAAAGTCAGTATCTTACATCATATCAAGAAACCTTATTATTAACATAATGCATTTTAATTTCCTTTTGTTATAACATCAATTGTATATGACAAATGTTTTAACATTAAAATAATTTTTGAGTGAAAAATATTTTTTAGAAAGTCTTAATTTCAAAAACTTTGTGTCATATATTTTAGCCTTTCTATTACGTTGCAACAAATCATTTTCGTTTAGTTTTTTTAATTGCGTTATGTTTGCCTGGATGTCTTGAAAGCCATTACAGTTTTAATTTTCAATTGAATTATTGATGAAAATTATTTGTATTAAAAGTCAGTATATTAAAAACAAAGCATTTTAATTTCCTTTTTTTATAACATGTATTTGAACATTCGTTTGATAAGATTGTTTCGTTGTTGAAAAACATATATTTTGGGAAAAGTCTGGATTTTAAAAAGTATGGCTAATATTTCAGAGGTGTCCACCAGATGGAGCCCGTGGTCAGGTCAATCGCTTGACCTCCTCGGATTCGTAAATAGCCACACCCACTTTGCCGAGGAACCAAGGCACGTGAGCTATGAAATATTTGGGTACAAAGGTCACACGGGTACCGCCTGTTTCTGTCGACGTGTGTCTCGACCCCTTTACCGCCGGGGTAGAGAAATCGTGGATGGAAATGGTATGGACAAAGCAGTGACATTTGTCAGAGAAGTTGATACATGTTATGACAAAGAGCTTAAAAACATTGATGAATCAAAACGTTTTAGGACGAAAAACGTTAAGACAATGGAGGACAAAGAAGAAAATGATTTGGGGATTGAAGGTGAAAACGCAGACGTGTTGGAAAGATAACGATAATGCACTTCTCACATTAATTTGATTATTGTAAGCAATGCATGTTCTATGAAACGATTGTGTTCGGAGATCAATTGATGTTTTCATAATTTTGCTAAGAAAGAATTCAAGGTCATATGACGGTTACTCTGAAAAATGCATCAGAATTTTGGAATTTTACACAATTAATTCAGTAAAACATTTTCATCACCAGCATGGCAACCATAACTTTTAGGATTTATCTTCTTTTTGATGACAACACTAACATTTCACCAGCTACAATACCAGCGAAATCATCCGTATGTTGGGATACATTATTATGTATATTAAATCTCAGTCTATGATCATGAAGTGTACAGTCAAGATATGAACATGCAATACAGAACCATCGAACCATCTTAATGCAACAAGCAAAGAATTTCCAAACATACTCTCAAATATAACTGAAGAATACGTAATGCAGAGATATGGAATTGACCGTGTAAGAAGAAGTGTCTGTCAAAGCTGACAATATCATAATCATTATTATTGATTCCTTCGATTATATAACAGTTACATGACAACACCATAGGAATAGATTCATTGTTTGATTATTATTTACATACTTTCATTTCCTTCGTACTTCTGAAAAATTTATATTTTCATTCGCTCTACCAAGACAATTATAGAGGGACAAACTAACCTGAACTGAGTTGGAGCTAATTGATTATCTTAAATCTCGTAATTCGTTGTTTGCATGTCCACGTGATGACCTTTCGGCTCTGTGTTAAGAAACAATTTGTATTTTGAGGTACACAAACCACATGTGGAATGAATCCCTGCATGCTGACGATCCTTTCTATACAATTGTTTGTCCGTGTCATAGATTATTTTTTATTCTAAGTTGAAAACAAATCACGTGTTAAATTAGTTTTCCAACAATCAGCCCGCTAGTGCATCAGTGAAAATATTTACAGTGTTATTTCTATAATTTTCTTCGTGTTGGAAAGCATGGATTATACAATGATATTGTTACAGAACCAGTGAACATTGTATGTGTGTCGATTCGATGACTAGTACGATGTATACGATGTTACATTCCTCAGACAAAGGACAAGGCAGCATAAACTTGAACAGAAGGTGTAAAAGTGTACGAGTTGTCTTTGAAATGAAAGTCAACGATCTATGCTCAATGTCAGAAGTGCTGTGATGCTCTACGATTATAATGAGCCGAAGATAACTCGACCTTACTACTCTTTGCCTAATATCTTGTGATATTTGTGCGATAATCTGGAAAAATCCAGATCAACTGACCTTCCATATCAACACCATCGACGCCAGTAATAACATCGAACTCATTTATGAAGAAGAAACCGACGGCACTATGGCTTTCCTAGACACCTGGAAAAGAACACCGGAAAAGTGTTGGTACATAGGGAAAAGACCCCTTATAATATCTAAACTTCAATACTCACCATCTATTAATCAGAAACTAGGCGCAGTGCGTACATTGCTCGATAGATGCGAGACCGTTGTCACAGAACAGCAGGACCAATTTGAAGAACAAAATAAAATATACGGGTACAAAAACAGTGTCATAATACAGAGAAAACCAAAAGAAAACCAACAGGATAACATCGAAATCAAAATCCAAGTCGTCATCTCGTAGATCAAAGGTATGTCTGAAACCTACAATGAATAATCATACCCTGCCTTCACTCCATTTCTAACAGGAAATGCCATCCGTCAGAAATATTCTGTCCATATCCAGAGTTACGTCATCGTAGCTATCTGAAACCATCCAGAGAATATACTGAGGCTATGACATAACAACAGTCATGACACCACTCAGGACAATCCACATCATCCTATAGTACATCCTAAGGATAAAACATGTTACAGAGTGTGTCTACAAGATCGGATAAAACATAGTGATGCATCGTATATAAGAGAGACAGGAAGACGCTTTGAGGTCGGCCTTGAAGAACAATTGCAAAATGCGGAATCCTAGCCTCAATCTGAAAGAAATCAACAGTTTCAGGTCAACAAATCGACTGCTTTAGACCATGTCACATAAAACCATGTGATGAACTGGGAGTAATTGACAACGAGAATGATATCTTCAAGTGAATACGCCGCAGTAGCCCAGTATTAAATCGAGATGAGGGGACACAGTCTTCGCACACATATGATCAGATATTAGACAAAGAGTATCGAGATCGAGTCATTTCGGCTCATACAATTCTACATCTTAGTACTGTAGTATACTCTGCAGTGCCGAAATTTTTATTAGGCAACGATGTTCGAGTTTCATTTTAAAGACATACACCTTTGTGGTCTGATGAAAGTGAAAGGGTACGCATCGTTCTAGTCACCGGAACGCCACACATAACATTATAACGGGTTGTTTACCATTTCACATTTTATGTGATGATTTGAATATCTCCAAAATTATAAATTTTATGTGATGGCGGGAAATCATGTTGACTATCACTTATTCATATGGAATTGAGCAATTTTAACGTTTTTATTCTGTTTGTTAGCAGGGCCCAGTAACATGGACATTCCTACACTTTAAAGAAATTCCTTGTCTTAAATCTCCCCATAGAAAAGCATTACAAGAGTTAAAGAAAAAAATGAAGTTAAGGAGCCTTCCTTAAATCTGTAATGTTTCTCTATGGAGAATTTTAAATTAATGAATTCCTTAAATCTAAGGAATGTTTATGAAACTGGGGTCAGTTTGCAATTTATTTTGCATGTGAGGTGTTGCTTTATTTAGTTATAGTTGTTTTCCAGTACAGGAACATCAAGTTCCTCTACGCCGGAATTGTATTCGTAATCTATAATGTATTTAAAGTTCGTTTATGGTGCCTTATAATCATATTAAAATTATTGTTTATCCCCTTTTGGAAATAATGAAATAACATTTTTAGTGCACATTTTATATAAGTTTGTGTAAATCTATAATAAACCTCAAATAATCCCCTATTTTTACAGGGATAAGAGAACCTTTACAGGTAAAAAAATTCAAGGTAACAGATATTTTGTGTGGTTTATTAGATTTAACTTTCTTTGCTCTTATTTTCGTTTTATACACCTGGATTACCGTGGTACACAAATATGTCTGGGCTTAGTTGGAGTAAATCGTTCATACCAGTTGAACTAATTTCTTGATGTCACTCTTTCGTCTTGGTGATTTAACAGATGTTTTGTATTTGTATGATTATATAGAGCAAATATGGGCGAAATTCTCGATGTCGATAACCACAGACTGTAGCTTAGCATTGTTGTATGTCATTGTTTTATTCAGATTTTGATTTTATCAAATTATATGCTGCAAACAATCAGACTCAAAGTGGTATTAGTAAAAGTGTTTGATATGGCGACTAAGAATATTTCTGAAATCATTAATTATGTGACGTCCGGAAATTATCTAATGACGACGAGATTTGATTTATGAAATTTTATTTTAATAGATTTTACAACTGTGTATGATATCTTAACATGGAGAACGCCGTGAGCTAGACAGACCATAGGTATATGATTTTTCTCTAACATGTTATAGTGATTTATTAGACATTAATTTGTCATTTATCAATAAATCTGATATATTAATATATATTACTGTAACACTGTTGTAGTCATTTATCATTTAAAAACCTAAAATTATATATTATGGCATATGACCCACGTATCTGATTCACTACAATCCAAGGGAAGGTTCCACGGTATCCAATACAGTATGTATGTATCCCCGACTTTCTAGGGGTTACTATCACTGTCGTTATAATGACAATGATAGTAACCCCTAAAGTATCGAGGATGGTTTTTGTGTATCTGGGTGATCATGGCAAACATGGAGACATGAAATAATCTCAGCTAAGTTGGTGTGATTCTTTTATTTTTTAAGGTTAAAGACACGTTGTTTTAGTCCCTAAGATAACTTTTTGGCTTGGTTTTAACTTATTGTATAGAATTTGTATTTTGGATAGAATCCTAAACAGATCAAACCAGGATGATTTACACAAGCATTCGTCCGTAATACATATGTAAAGGCAATTTAATATGTACCTGTACTAGAATATGCATCAATAATACATACATGTACTATAAATATTGTATTATAATTCATGATTTTATGCTTCCATATACCATTGGTATCTTTTTTGTTGCTCATGTATGTCAAAAACTATAATATTTTGAGCGTGTAACATGATTTATGGGACACCCTGTATAACTGCTGTTTGTAGTGGTATTTTGTAGAAGAAAAAAACAAAAGCGTGGCCCGGTTGAGTATGATTTAAATGATATAGATATGAACCAATTCAGAGTTTGAACATTATTAGCTGTAAAATGTCAAAATTATATTATTAATAGCTAATGATAAGCCTAATATTGAGGATATAATATCCAAGGAATTGTATTGCGAACATTTTTTTTGTATTTCATTATATTTGTAAATATATAACATATTAAATATAAACCTCTTCACATTAAGATATCCATCTACTATTTGCACGAACTTCGCATGTGTGTTATATGACTTTTATTGTTAATGTTATTTTTTCTGTTTTTGAAATCTTCCTATTTTTGTAGGAAATAAAGAGAATAATTATTTTTTGTTGTTGATTTGCTGAATATGAATGTTCATGAAGAATAAAACAATGTTTACTTAATACAGATCGTTTTGGCTCTCACTTAAAATTTGGTACTCGAATTTTACATCGGTAATCCTCTAAAATGTGGATTTAAACCATCCTTCTGCCCCTTCGTCTGAAACGAAGGGAAGTAACTCTCAGTGGGTTGAAATTAGTGTTTTATCCACTAAACAAAATCTCGACAAATAAATGTTATGACTGAAACATAAAACAGTGAAACTAAAATAATAACATCCGAGTGCCAACTGTCCATCAAACCGCACGTGACTATGCAATTTGTATTGTGTTGCTACGATGTCTGCTCAGACGTTGAATAGGTGCACGTGCGTTTGCGACAACGAGGTGTGGCTATATTATACCTAGCAATTAGTCAATGGGAAAAGAAAAAGTTGACAAGAGATATTTTACTGGAATCCTATCCACAATAATGGTTATTGCGGCTACAGTTATGATCTAAAATGCTATATATCTAATTTATAAACATTGATAAATACTTATGTCCGGTCTAATCTATTATTGGATCTTATTTACTGAAATCACATCCTCAGTCAAATTGTTTGCAGGGTGAACTGACTTCTGGGTGTTAAACTTGCTATTGCTGTTGGCCCCTTGTAGAAATTTCTGAATGAAGCATTATATGTCTTTCTGAGAGTTGACGGCCTTTAACTTACTGATCACAATCTAGAACGCTTGCACATCAATGTTACTTTATCACCACAATATATATGACAGGTGTAGATTATCTGGTACGATCAACCGTGGGTCATATCAGTTTTACAAACATCACCACTCGTTGAATTGTCACAGGAATCAATTAATAAATATCTGGATGGTAATCTAGTAAGTTGAGCATTTCGTTGTGGTAAATGGTGATAGAAAAAGTCAAAAGCCCATCTATATGTATTGATCAAAGTCAATAAAATTTATTTTGTTTTGGATGCATTTCTGCGATGTGACAAAATTGTACAGAATTGGACTATTTATACAACAGATGATACTCTATAAAGATCATATACTGATATTAAAGCCCTATTCACAAAGCACTTTGTCAGCATATACGATTCTACTAATACAACAATATATGTTCAGCTATAGAAGATATGGAGGATTTAGTTTTTCTATGTTCTCTGAACATACAATTAAATCTTTTATGTTTACCAATATCCGTGTCCTGTAGAATACAAATAAAGGCTCTTTTTCACATCACTACCTGACAAAATTTACATGTACACCCTAAGCTGGGGCAGACTGACAGTGACCTTGAAATCTGCCATTCTGGAGTGAGACGTATCTCCTGTAACAATATCATTGATGTATGATATAAAGAGGGCATGTAAAAAGGTCAATGTGTATGAACGACTTCATTAACATTGTTTTAAATCTGAAATACAATTATTCTCTATTGTGCTGAGTATCGATTGATATTCAAACAAAACTACAACAGATAATCGTTCAGTACAACATAAGGTCTCTCTCTATAAACTTTGTAGTCATAAAATTCTATCATCTGTGCCAATGTAAATAATGAACAAATGTTTAACACAAGCAAAAACAAAACTTCAAATATATAGGGACAAACTTTTAAAATTTATAATACCCCTTGAATTATTTCCCTTTATTTCAGATAACTTCCTGTTCAATGGCTGTTATTATAAAATTTATAATACCCCATGAATGATTTCCCTTTATTTCAGATAACTTCCTGTTCAATGGCAGTTATTAAAAAATTTATAATACCCCATGAATGATTTCCCTTTATTTCAGATAACTTCCTGTTCAATGGCTGTTATTATAAAATTTATAATACCCTTTGAATGATTTCCCTTTATTTCTGATAACTTCCTGTTCAATGGCTGTTTTTATAAAAGTTACACCGCGGGAACAGAACCAAAAAGTTGTATACCTTAACAACATGAAAAATTACATAGGTAAAATGTTCATGGTCAATTGAACAAAAAGGATTTAATACATTTAATAACATGATTATTCAACTCTTTCAATCATGAACTATGGCGAACAAAATCTAAAGTATACATATTTTCTGCATGATTCCGTCATGTTTCGTATTAAAATCAAAATGTAGAAGGCAACAGTAGGACAGTATTAACAGATTGTTTTCTTTGTATAAAAACCAGATGCACAGGTGTAAAGAGAGTTTGAAAATAAAACTATACAACAATTTTTGCATTTAATTTGCTTTCCAAAAAATTCTTTTTGTACTTTTGCCAGCTAAAAATTTCAGACAAGTACCTACTTTTAAATGTAATAAAGAATTCACTAGGTAATGCAACTGCTCATAGCTCACTAAGTTTTCCCAAACGTTGCACAGTGGACAACAGTGATATACAAATATTCAAGTGCACCTATATATATCTACATTATATATAAAACAATGCATTTACAAAGCAACTAAGAACAAAATAAATTAATACTCCAAATTAATTTTACAGACACTTAATATTCTTTCACTTTAAAATCTTCTTATTTGTATTAATATTTTTTGTCTTAACAGCAAAATTGTTTTGTAATTTAGCTAAAACGTCCAGTTTCCCTCTGTGACTTCCTATTGTAAGAACAGACATGACCACATCATATTTCATATATGTAACACACTCACCAAAGTAAATCAAAACCCTACTCAAATCTTTTATCATCTGTACATGTTTTCACTTGCTGCTATTTTACATCAAAAGGATCTCTGCAATTTGTTTAATTTTATCGACAATAGAGGAGGTATGTAAACTAAATGCTTCTACCAACAAAAAATACCTGCTTTGTGGATTTCAGATGCCATTACCTTGAAGAAAAAGACATTTCAGTAACATAAAGAATGCAATCCATAATCGTCTTAACTTAATTTCTTAACAGGTATTGTTAACATTAATGTACATGTTTTCTACAAACACTTCATACCTACTGTATTTCAATGCTTTATATGTAATTACGTTTAAGGTATTTGTACCTAAACTCCGGAAAAGTTAAAAACAGACAACTTGACTGAAACTATACTCTTTTTCTTTTCTGAGAATATGATGCTTTTGTCTGTAACATACCGGTTAAATTAACTTTAAAAAAAAAAAAGTAAAATCCCCTGTGAGAAAAATCTGAATTTATACATTGAAAGATTGTATACACGAAGTTAAAACAAGTATAGCTACACAAGTACCTCCAAAGGGAGCTAAAATGTATTGTAGGCACAGATCTATACGTTTAGCCTGTATGTAACACTGCCATTCACATCCATTCACGGCCCACAACATCCAAAAGTAGGACATAATTCTCTTAATCCTCTGCTCCGAAGAAAAGCAACTACCAAAATCCTCCATGACAAAAAAAAAAAAAAAAAAAAAAAAAAAAAAAAAAACCAACTTTTACAATATGGATACAGATTCAAACTCCCAATGCTGTCGTACAATATAATGATGAACAGAAGCAAACCGTTTTCTTTGTATTAGATTCAATGAGGTAAGTGAAGAATATATATATATATATATAGAAATACTGAGAAACAACATCCAAAAAATGTCTGTACACAACTATTGCCTTTCCATTCATACTTATTGGTATTCTTCGATTCTCTCACACTATTTCATCAAAATATAAGATTCAAATGAAAGCTTAGCTCTCAACTAGGACTAGGAATTCACAAAATGTGATTTCTGGTTAACTGTTCAGTCTAGGCCCTGATTTCATCGTGTAATGTACCTTGAGACATCAGACAAGTTCAAATTTGATTGAAGGTTTGAGATGGCTGTTGAACCCAGGGCCTAGCCAACACTCACATTTCTGTACATATGACAAAACATCATATGTATAGTTCCGAATCAAACCGTCCAGCTTCCTAGACCAAAAGCCTCTGGAAACCGAACACAAGCACTGACCACTACTGGATATCAGACAGCTTGACCAGTCAAAAAATATAAGGTATGAGTCACACAAGTAAATCAGGACACAGACTCGATCAATGTATCTATCTGACCGCTGTCCATGAGAGGCGTGCCACTGTTTGAATCCCCAGAAGTGACTTCCACACTACAGCCATTCACTGATGGTTCATTCACAACACTATTGTCCATTACGGATTCTTCCTCTATCACAGTCTCTACAATACTGTCCCCTAACCCAAACTTGGTTGATGTGGATTCAGGTACTTCCTCATGTAGCACTTCCTCTGTCATGTCCATAGCATCAGAGTCTTTTGGCATGACCTGACACGTTTCATCACCAACAGTAGTAGCTTGCTCCTGTTGGAGTGGCTCACCAACGTCGCTGAGCGTGACTTTACTTGTCAGTGCCGAGTCTGCCGTTACAGACGAGTGAGGTTCAGACACTGACGGCATGTCCATTGTAAGGTCCATTGACTCATGACATGTCAAGTCTTGTGGTTCTGACTTAATGACCGGCACTTGGTTAAAGTCGGGAGCCTGTAAGTCCATGCTATGTGGCATGCGGGGGTCAGACATGGCTGGAGGAATGTACGGGTCAGAACACTGCTGACTCCTACATTTTAGACACTTGTATTCCTCGTCCTCCGAGATCTCCTCCTGTACCAGGCCCACACACAGTAGATGGTACCAGTCCTCACAGCGATCACATTGTACCCAGTTCACTTCCTCACCTGTACAAAACAAAATGTCAGTGTTACTAAAATATGTATTAATACATATATTAAATATAATAAGACTTTTTCATATGTGGATATGAAGTATAGGGATATTTTACCCCAGGGTCACAAAATGTTGTAAAACCCAAGGCTTGTAGAGGGAGAAATATCTCTACACTACAGGCGACATATGTGTATTGCCCTAGACCAGCCAGTATTACATGTGTAGGTAGGAGAGAAAAATATGTGTATACAATACCAGGAAAGTGAGTTTCTTTGTTTTTTCTTTTTTTTTCTCTCTCTCCACATTTTAACGAGGACATTGTAACTGTATGATATTTACCTTCATTTTCATAGTAATTAAAACCTGTAAATCTGGAAGTCTGGCTATAACGGCCAAATGTGCTGGTTCGTGTGACATCCAGTTTTGATAAGTTACACTGTAATACCAACCCTAGACAATCTTGCCTCAGCACTAAACTTACCTCAATGGACATAAATGCTAGTTTAAGAATGCAGCTAATGCTCTGGGAAATAAAGAAATTTCTGTTGGACATGTACATACCCTTGAGTCAATATGAAATCAGAACAGGACACGACAAGTGAAGACCAGACAGGACGGACTAGAGTAATTCTACATGCCAGCCCGTTTTGTGATAGAGGAGGGAGATAGAGGCCATTATAAGTTATTCTCAAACCCCCTAATGCTATGGTAATACCCAGTTGATGATACCTACCTGTAGGTTTCAGGCATTTAGGTGCAGCACAATCATCATCATTCTCATCTTCCTTATCATCATCTTGCATGACCAGACATTCCTTCTCCTTCCTCTCCCGTTTCACTTTAGGTTTTATCCTTTTCTTCTTTATAAGCTCATCAACCATAACTACTCCTTCTTTCTTGACCAATTTTTTCTTCTTTTTCAGTTTTTCTTCTCCTAATTTTTTCAATCTATCCGCTTTTTCTCCAGCCTTCTTTATCTTTTCAGCTTCCGAGGCTATGGTTGAAATGTCCATACTGGCAGCTGATTAAGAGGTAAAATTATGATTTTTGATGCAATGCTCGTAAATATCTTTAGCCCTCTGAACAATGTAATTAATAATTAAAATGAAATATTTAAAATTAATTTAATCAATACTCTCATCGAGCAAGAAAACACTCTTTGTCACAATTTTTAAATTCACAGCGAACTATTAATGGCATTAAAGTAAATTTGAGTAAAAAAATCTGATATTTCCCTAAATCCATTGAATATCATAATTAAATACATATATAATACTCTTTCACTCTACATAGCATTTTTAACACTTATTTTTTATCATTCAAATATTTACCAATCTCCATGTTGTCTAGGTCCTTTGCTACTTTCTTTTCCTTGATGGGATCTTTTTCCTTCTTGATTTTGATTTTCTTGACCTTGATCATGGCCACATTTCCACCACCTCCAGCTTCCCCAGAAACAGCTTCAGGCAACTCCTTAATCTCTTTACTTTTCTTGATCTTCACCTCTGCTCCATCCTCTAACTTCTTCCTCTTCTTCTTTTTCTTCTCTGGATCTTTTTCTTTTTTAATTTTGATCTGGAGTTTCTCCCGTTCAGCGGTGATAGGAATATTGGTGATGCTATCCTATAATAGAGAATAAAGATGGGTTTCCCTGATCATTTTATTTCATCATTACTTCATCAAGAAAACACAGACTGCCTTCTCCATTAATCATTATGACCTTAGTATGTTTTGAGGGTACAATTCAGTCAAAGATTCAGAGATTCATCATATATATTAAGATTCAGAGATTCATCATATATATAAGAAGAGTCAAATATTTCTTCAAAATTGCAAATAATTAAGTGACGGGTATATGAATATGAACAATTATTTTGGTTTGAATTTTATCAGGATCAATTTCAATAAATAGATTGAAGAGATCCAGACAAAGTTAAGTTCAACAATTCTAGCAGAAACATGATTGTACCAAGCAGTTTGAACCATGAAATTAATTGAAATAATTCCACAGCTTGATTCTGATGGATTTTATGTTGCTACCATTCAGTTCCATACCACAAATAGAGATAGTGTAATGGTAAAAGCTATTGGGTAGCTCTAAGGATGTGCAAAAATAAAAGTTAACACAATTTAGATAACAGATTAATAGATAACATATTTGATCCAATAAACATCTCTACCTCTTTGTGCGGCCACAATTCCACTGACCTACTTACAGACTGCAACTATGGAAATATCTAAGTGTCTCAATTTGCTTTGTTTTGTTTTCTAATTAATAAATGGCTGGTTTCAAATTTCGTCCTATTAAGCACCTTAACTCCCCTCTCATTTTTTTAAATAATATTTTAAGTGCCCTGAACGCTTATTGCTTCGAGTATGATATATGTATTAAAGTAGGTAATGTATGGATGTATCTTCTAAGGAATCTAAAATGAATGAATCAAACTTATTAACTTGCATATCAATAAGATAGGGCATACCTTATTATCCTCAAGTTCGAGGAATTTGTGGTCAGCCCGTGGTTGACAAGCCTGTAGGATCCTCCAGATGTGCTGGGTTTCGTCCAGTGATACTTCCAGGAGATCTCCCTCCATCATCAGTTCCTCTAACTGACTTTTGGCCGTGCCGGACAGCTCCAGGACGGGGGCCTCCAGGGTGCGAGCCACAAGTGGAGATTTCCGTTGGTGTTTACGTGGTGATGCACCTACAAAATAAACAAGACAAGGTTAACAGTTGTTTCCATTAACATTGAATATGATTTTTCCTACTGAATTTTTACATGTTAATTTCTTAGTGCAAATTGCGTCTTTGCAAAATACAAAGTAAGCTCCCTTGTGAGAAGGTATCCATTGTGACGTCATTATTTTGTGTGCTAAATTTACATTGTTTTCTTTGAAAAAAAAATGATGTTACATTCGCAAACACTTGACGTCACAATCAACACCTTTCCGCAAGGACAGATAATTCTGTAATATGCAAATACAGAATAGTAAAAAGTGTTTATAATCAAGTTTTAATATAATGTCCTGTAAAATTATTTTCCAGACTTTTAATTACCAGTATTGTATGGAGGTGTTTGAAGGGAATTTTGAATCTTACTCAATGTCTAAAACCAAAATATTGAAAACACTAGCAGTACTCCTTTAGGAGCTTTACTCCAAAGCTTGTATTTCTAGAACATGCGTGTACATTGATATATGTATAGAATCAAACATCACTTAACAAAATCAGGCTCCAGGATCATTAAAGAATCTTAAATTTTGAATTAGCCAATCTTAGTGACATAACTTTTTGTAACATCATCTTTGATTGGCTAAGTCTAAAATAAAGACAGTTTTTGACTGTCTGTTTCATGATCCTGAGGCCATTGATGAATGAAGGTGTTACACATGGTCTGGACTTCTAACACACCTTTCAAATGAATGCTACTTACTGTTGCTTGTTTTGGAGGCTGAAGAATATGCATGCTCTGACATGCCACTGTGATTTTGTTGGGCTGAACTGATCACTTCCACCTCCATCTGAACGTCATCCGAGTTATGTGATGACTGAGGTGACAATGGAATTGTAAAAGAGCTTTCTGAATCCAAACTGAAGTTCCCCGAATCTGAATGCTTCCCTGACAACGGTGCACTAGCAGTGCCACCCCCACTTCCCGCAGTCCCCCCAAAAGCACTCTGAGTTACACTGGCTAAATGCCCCTGTAACTCGGGATTATTAGCAGCTTTAAGCAGTTCTGCGTTAATGATTTTCTCTGTTTTTTCTCGAGCCGCCTGTTCCACCATTCTTTGGCTCAACACACTGAGTTTAGCCAAAGCTGAGGCAAGTTCACTTGTGGTAAGGGCTTGGCGGGCACGGTCCTGCCAGGCCATGGCACGTTCTGTTAAACACTGAAGAGCCTCCCCCTCTGGCAAGCGTACAGGAAGTTTCTGGAGGGATACAAGCAAGGAAAGAATTGTCTCTAGTCGAGGGCGCCTCGACCGTAAACACTGGGGACATAAAAACTTGAGATCTTTGGCAGCCTGTACTGCTGCAGCTTGAGACGATTTATTTTTCATATTTGCAGATTTCGGCAGAGGTACACAAGTTCCTGTAAAAATAAATATGAATATTAATAATCAACTTTTGCTGAAGCTGTTTCCTTTCTTTCTTATCTCTGTTTCCCTCTTATCAGCATTAAGCTTAGAGTAAACATGTTCTGGGAAACTGTTTTAAATAGTTTGAGTAGGACTCCAGATGTCTAAATCATGAAATCAAATCTATGCGAAAACGTCCTTAGAAACTTGAGACCAAGTTGCCATGAAAATATAAGCTGGTTAACAGTACTCCTTAGCTATGAAGTATATGTATCTTTGGGTAAGATTCTAATTTGTTGCATAATTTTGGATTTAAACACTGTATTGCATATGTGTAAATACAGAATACATGAAGTTAAACATGAAGAGATAGACAAGGTACCACTGTAGAACTATGATACAGAAGACACTTACCATGGAACCAGTCCTTGCAGAGCTCACACTGTAACATGAAGCCAGAGGCTCCCTTTCGACACACACAATATTTGACCTCGTCCCCTTCCTGGCTGATCTTGCTCACATTCCTTTCTCTTAGTTCACACATACAATCCACCTCTTTCTGTTCTGCCACTTTGAATGCTGCAACCTGTCGGTTAAAAATATAATCAATACTCTGTGCCATAATTACTGTTTCATAATTAAATTAAGCCTGACTGTGGAAGACAATCTAAACAGGACCAGAAGTGAAATGTCATAAAACAGTATGACAAATTTTTAAACAAGAGTTAAGCATAATCTGAACACAATCCAAATGTTAACCAAGAATCTTATGTATATTATCTGCAAGTGTAATTTAAATACATTCCAAATGCTAGCTAAGAACATTTGTACATTATCTGCAAGTGTAAGTGTACCAATCATTTTGTTACTATGAAATAAATTTAATCTAATGCCTGGGGAATTTTATATTGCTACCATTTAGTTTAATGTCATTAACAAAAGATATTAAATATATTTCATCATCAATATCTTATTTGCTTTCTGAGGATACTTACAATGGCAGCAGGGTCTCTCTGATCCTCGACCTTGATGTCTAGATTGTTGTTATTGGTTTCAACGTCTTTCTTGTCCTTCTCGCCTTCCTTGAATTTTTTCTTTTTGTTTTTGCCACCACTGTAGATGCCTATGTCAGCCCGAGGAGATAGCACCTGAATCACAACGAAGAGGTGGTTTTAGATATGGTCATCACGACAAAAACCTTTATGGCATTGCATAAATTAAAGCCAGTAAAAACCAAAAGATAGAATCAAGATACCATCTTACCAAATAAAATGTGCCATATGTAATGTGAAGTTAGCAATTCTACACAATATATGTCAGACATGTTAACCTTTGGTGAGCAAAAAGAGGTAGATTTTTGACTCAAAAGCGGTAGCATTGCAAGCGGCATTTTTCGCGACGTGTCAGAGATGTATAAATATCAATAATATGCAAAATAATTACAAAAACATATTTTGTTAACAAATTATGATTTAACTTTAATTATTACCATAGGCCTTGCATTGGTGGCTCATTTTGTATTTTTTAAATGTTAATTAAGGCTTACAATAAATATAGAAGATGAAAAATGCCAATAAATACATTGTATACTTTTATTTCAATGCTATTTATCTCCTTTTTTATTATACATTTTGTCTATTTTGTTTCTAAAATTTACACCAATATTCTAGAGAAATAATCACCCTGAAAAAAAAAAGATTTTTTTTTTAGCGATATCCTGAAAAAATATACCAAAATCCGGCTCCTTTATTAGAATCACCCTATTCCAAAAATGCGGCCATTACGATTTCAGTTTATGTTTTTCAGCAGACACTGTATGCCTATTTTACATTAAAAACGTGAGTAAATCATTTCAATTATAAGTAGTGGTTTTTTTTTTTGAAATGATGCTTACTAATTTTAAGCACAAAATTTATTGAAAGGCCAGATGATTGTTTTCTTACGGTAGGCCTACATAATACACATCGTTACACTCAGACACGTGAAATAGAGAACGGATATAGGCTTAGCAAGTGACACCAACAAGCCAAGGTGGAACTAGCCCCAGGCTGCTAATTAGCACCAGTGGGTGTGGGTCAGGGAGTGTTCACATCTTCTTTGTTTACTTAATTATGAAGCCAGTCCCACTACTCGGTCTGGTATGCATTTTGAAGCCACCATGGCAGCCCAACCGACCATAAAAAACTCAGAAATCAGAAGAAAAAAAGTGAGGACGATATTTTGAAGAAATCAGAATATTTGGATATTAAAGCGGTAGGCGGAATATCAGTCTCAAAAGCGGTAGACTTCCGCCAGAATCGGTAGGGTTAACATGTCTGTATATGTTCACCAATTCTCAAACCTTCAGATAAAATGCCAATAAATAACTCTTGATGTATTGTAGCAGTTGAAATTCTACACAAGACTTCAATTTCAAAAGTTTTTAATTTCAATCAATTATTGAAAAGAACTGCACAACAGGATGCATTTATGGAACCAGTGACCACTAAAAATAGATGAAGATGTATTGTAGCAGTTGAAATGTGACATACCTCCAGGAGGGAGTAGGTACAATTCTTCTTGAGGAATGTTCTGGCTGTCCTCTCCCTCCAAGACTTGGCAGCTGCTACCTGTGACTCGACTTGTGGCAGCTGGTCCAGGCGTACCGGGATAGGGCGGCCCTTGTTAACAAGACTTTCCAAGATGTCCAGGTAAGGGTAGGAGTCAGAATTCTAGTTAAGAAACAAAACATAAGATTTAAGTTTTCTTTAATGTAAATCACAAAGAGAATCAACAAAATGTTTAGTTTACTTTGTAATACTTTCTTTCACAGCTACTAAAATTGATGTTACCATTTTAAAGCATATTTGTAGAGATAAAGTTTTGAGATTGAATGGAAATACCGTTGAAAAACTGGAAATTATTGATTTATCTTGATCAAGAAATTCACCGAAATAAATCAACAGTATGCTAATTTACTGGTATCAACATTTTAAGCTAATATTTACCTGAACATTTTCCACTTTAACTGTCCAGTCCTTTGCCTTCTTCAGTGCATCCTTCAGTGCAGTTACATTTGGTAAGTACGCAGGAATGCCTTTAGCTTCATTAATAATGGCCTCCAGGGTTGCCATCACATGGCGAGGTCTGAAACAGATAAACTTACATCATGGTTTTGTGCCAGGAGAAGGGCCACACATTTGTCATACAATAATTATACTGTACCATCAGGGTTGGGGTAATTAAAAATGTAATTGTAATTAATTGCAATTAATTACATTTTTTCAAGTAATTGAAAGTAATTTGTAATTAAGAAATATTTAAATTACATGTAATTGTAATTGTAATTACTGAAAATGTGTAATTAACAATTACATTTCAATTACTTTTCAATTACATATACATATATATTTACTAATGTCTAATACTAAGATGTAAGACATGTATTTGGCTAGATAGAAATTTAAACAGGTAACATATGTGAGGCAGTGACCATAGTAGACAAGTACACTTGTATCTGTTTTACCTGTAGTTTACCACTCCGGGAATATACAGGTGTGAGGTGTGAACACATCGCCTGTGATTACAACTCACAAAGGTCTTGCTTATATAACACCTGTTGATCACCTAATTAGCATATCTAATGAAGGCAAAAATATAGATAATAGCTCAGATTAGTCTTCAACCGCCCCCTGCCAAGAAAATTAAAACAGAAGATTGTTTTCAGTTTTCTTCCCACTACACCCTCACGAAAGAGACACAACTCAGGTCTTAAATCCAATGAAGTAGACATCTACACGGGTACATCGGTGAATATTGCACAGAGAAATGTTGTGACCCATTAAAGTTCTGGAAAGATAATTCTTGCAGATTTCCAAATTTGTCTATTATAGCTAGCAAGTACTTACATGTAGCTATAACAGCCACTTCAGCTCCAGTAGAGATATTGTTTAGTGTTGCTGGCAAAGAATATCAACCAGACAGAAACAGACTGTCTGATGATAATTTTCAAACTATGTCTCTGATGATAAAATACAATTCAAAAATATGAATACCTGGTACGGTACCAGGTATTCATATTTTTGAATTGCATTTTATCATCATCAGTGTATGAAAAGTTTTAAATGTATATTTTTATTGAACCTATTTTTATTGGACCTAATTCCAATAAAAATGTATGTGTAAAACTAATACACCCTACCAATACTCAATTGTAACTTACAGTTTATGTGAAGCATGTGTTCTATCAAAATTTACTGATAGTGACATATATATGTATAAATGCTTCATTATATGACTATAAAATTGTGTATAAGTTATTAAAAATAAACATATTAAGAAAATGTAATGTGTAATTGTAATTAATTACTTTTTGAATGTAATTGTAATTAATTACATTTACAAAACTGAGTAATTGTAATTGTAATTGTAATTGGGTTTAGAACAAGTAATTGTAATTAATTACATTGCAATGTAATTGACCCCAACCCTGTGTACCATGCAGTTTGAACCGTGAAATGAACTGAAATCATTCCACAGCTTGATTCTGATGGATTTATGTCGCTACCATTCAGTTCCATACCACAAATAGAGATAGTGAAATGGTAAAAGCTATTGGGTAGCAATCCCCCCCCCCACTTTTTTTTTCATAAAACTATCAATTCATATCAATCCGAAAGTTTTCTCTCCTTTGCTATGAATAGAAATTGATAGTTTTGATAAATTTGAAAAAATATTTGTTGATAATTTAAGATGAAATATATGAATTAATGACACCAATAACATTAACGAGGTTTCTACCACAATAGGCGGTGTTATTCAACTCATCAATTGTCAATGTCATCAATAATCGAGTGACGTCATGCATGTTATGTTGTGATCTCCACTTAAGTCAAAACTGCTGTTGGAAAGCGTAGGCTACAGTATGTGAAGTGGTCGTTGTGCCAAACATGTTATGTTTTTTATGTGTAGTATAATAATTTGTGTACCTCGTTTTGACAGAAAAGTATTTTACTGGTGATTTTGGTAGATTAAACGAGTCTAATGATACGGAGTTGAACTTTATTGCAATAGCTTGGCAGGAAGTAAACAGCATTGGTCCCATATATAGTTTGACAATGAGTGTTATATTGTTGAAGTAAAATTTGAATTTAATAATACGCTAAATGAGAAATATTTCATCCTAAAGTTGTTCCTAATTAGAAAACTTTTATATGAATGGATTTTTCATCAAAATATGATTTTTGAATATTAATTAGTGCCTTTTTACTGATTAAAATTTCCCTACATTTTATTTGCATATCTGGGCAAAACACACATTATTTTATCCTCATCGTATTTATATCGGATAAAGCGGATATAATTGTGGTAGAAACAGGTCACATGACTCGGAGTTGTTGGATATGGAATGTATTCCACACTTGTAAGTTATTTTTTAAAAGTTACAAAAGGCAGTAGCTATAAAAGCTGGTGTCTTTTGTACCTTTTAAAAAATAACTCACTCGTGTGGAATAAATTTTGTGTGGAATAAATTCCATATCCAACAACTACTCATTGTGTGACCTCTACATAATTGCATTGTGATCACCATTGTATGATAGTCCTTTGATGATATATATCCTTACCTAGCCTGAAGACAGATTCTAGCCTTCTCTTCCCAGCGTTCACTGATAGTGAGGAGCTCCTGAAGCTCTGCCATAGCTTTCTCTACCGCGGGATGTGGAGCTAGGCCGACACCGGACTCCATCAGTTCTCTCATCACATCCAGGGTTACATTCAGTGGGTCTCGTAGTGTCAGACGAACCTCGTCCAGCCATTTTGCTTGTTGTAGTACCTAGTGATCAAGAAAATTTGAACTGAAATTTTCAACTGATGTGAAACAAGCAGTAATTAAAATAATACTGGTAATAGATTCTACTGTGAGATGTAACCAAAGTATCCAGATAAAACCCATTAAGTCCTTACACACTATCCCTTCTCTATGACTGGTCAATATACAAGTTGGAAATTACTCAAGAAAACAATGAAAGCTTTAAAATGATAGCTGAAAATAGAACCACAAATGTTTAAGAACGCAGTCTATATTTGCACACTGAAATGAAATATCTAACGTAACTGTTCAGTGTTTAAAATTATCTACATGATAATTAACTAATTTAATGTGAAATATATTTGTTGGTTGGTTGATTATATTAACCTCCTATCAACAGCCAAGTAACCTCCTGCATGTGTATGTGGTTTGTTGCATGTCGAAAGTATATTAAGTTTTCAGAAGAGTGTAGAATATTTGTGTTTTGACTATTTGTCATAATGGAATTCTTAATTTGTTTTATAGTGCTATCTTGCTGAAGTACAAAAAATCACCAATGGTAAGGGTGAAGCGTTTTACTGCAGCATAGCTTCACCACGAATCTTAGGTGAATTGCAATATCAACTGACCTGCTTGAGTCTTGGTATTTCTGGCAAGTCAACATCAAGTGTAACACTGAAGTCGATAAGCTGTTCAATCTTCTCTGAATCAGGGGTGTCCGCTTCCAATGCCTCCTGGGCATCTCTTTGGAACTCTATGACTTTATCCAGCAACTCCTGAAAATTCATTCGATTCTATCTTTACTCAAAAATCAAATGTCTTTATCAAGAAGATTAATATTATCAGAGAAACTCTTAGAGGAAATATAAGATATAATTCAACATATTCTTGTACTGATTTAGAATGTACAGCCTTCCAAAGATGTACTGTAAATAAACTTTCGTTTGTATGTGTTTTACTTTCACAGATTTTGCATTCAAGTTCGCAAACGTTTATCTCCACAAATTACAATATACTCATATTTCTTATAGGAATTTCAAGTAATTTTTCAACCTGCGAATTTTATTCTTTGCTAACTTGTTTTGAAATGAAGATTGCAAAATCTAGTAGTCGCGAAAGAAAGTTGTCAACCTGTACATTATACCTTTTTATGTCAGTCAGGTTAATATGTTAGTTAGTGTAACCATCAGTTTCTTCTTACCTTGATGAGTTTAGCTTCCTTAATGATGCATGGCAGATTGTAGACCTGGTCATAGAAACAATTCAGCTCATCTAAACTAAGCTTGGCTATGTATTTTCCTTCCATTGATTGCCTGTTTCTGTAGAAGAACAAAATCAAAAGACTGTAACAACATTTGATCTTATTGACGTACTTCAAATTTTCTTGTTATATATAATGTCTGCAGAATACATCTTTAGTCCAGGGTCACCTTAGTATGACCCCTTTAGTTAGCCAATCAGTGTGTCGCTTACAAAATTTTGGTGTGGTTGATTAATTTGGAAGTGTAAGCGACTAGTGCGTTTGGAGATGTCCCGATTCTAGACCAGGGGTCATGCTGAGGTGAACCCGAACGGGGCATTGTTAGAATGTTAGATCTTGTATTGGAGTGTATCATAGTGCATCGTAGTGGAGCAGAATTACAAGTTTAATTTTAATTAGACTGATCAATACACTGGATAAAACATCAAGATCTACACTAAACCTTACCTGGTGCGGACTTTCTTTGATACCAGTTGATTGGCGACACTAGCACATTTTTCTGCCTCGCCCACGGCATCAATAAGAGTGTGTAGTAACTCTGTATCAGGATACCTCTTCTCCTCCGCCTCCATAATCAGCTCTTTTAACTCAAGGATTTCTGTATCAAAGAAAACACATATTATTACAGTTAGGTTTACATATTTATCCTGTACACTGGCATCTATCCTTACCAAAAACTGTCCTTTATAACTAAATGCTAAATTTACGTGCTTACCCATTCTATCGTCCCCTGTGGACTCCAAGGCCTCGCCTACTTTACTTGTCCAGTTGTCAAAGGACTCGGCACGGACTTTGAGTTTGTAGAGCATGGCTGGTAGCTCGTCCAGTGTGTATCTGTACCGTAGGCAATGACGTGATGGGTCACAATCACACAGTTCATCTACATGGTATATACACACCAGTTTGTCTGTAACACAATGATTAATGACAATGAGACAGCAGTCCATGGTATCAAATATCACTCTCAAACACATCAAACTGCACCATCACCATGTCACAATGAGGAATTTCTGAACAAATTGCATAACCGGTATGCAACATATTCAAAATACATATTGCTTTTGAAGAAAAAAAAGAAAAAATATTAAAATGAATTTCCATGTACCGGTATACCTGTATACAGCAAATCTTTATTCAAACCAAAGTTAAGGATAAACATCGTGGTTGACCTAATGCATATTTACATATTACAGAGTTATCAGTCCTTGCAGGTATTGATTAAGATACCTACCCACAAGGGAGGTAACACTGTAATATGTAAAGACAAATTCCCCACTGACTTACTAGGACTACAGGGACAGGTTACTCAAGACAAGGGAGGTAACACTGTAATATGTAAAGACAAATTCCCCACTGACTTACTAGGACTACAGGGACAGGTGACTCCAGACAAGGGAGGTAACACTGTAATATGTAAAGACAAATTCCCCACTGACTTACTAGGACTACAGGGACAGGTGACTCCAGACAAGGGAGGTAACACTGTAATATGTAAAGACAAATTTCCCACTGACTTACTAGGACTACAGGGACAGGTGACTCAAGACAAGGGAGGTAACACTGTAATATGTAAAGACAAATTCCCCACGGACTTACTAGGACTACAGGGACGGTGACTCCAGACAAGGGAGGTAACACTGTATATGTAAAGACAATTTCCCACTTGACTTTACTAGGACTACAAGGGAACGGTGACTCCAGACAAGGGGGTACACTGTAATAATGTAAAGAAAATTCCCCACTGACTTACTAGGACTACAGGGACAGGTGACTCAAGACAAGGGAGGTAACACTGTAATATGTAAAGACAAATTTCCCACTGACTTACTAGGACTACAGGGCAGGTGACTAAACAGACAAGGGAGGTAATGCTGTAATATGTTAAAGACAAATTTCCCACTGACTTACTAGGACTACAGGGACAGGTGACTCCAGACAAGAAGCAGGTGGTTTTACATGCATCGCACTGTCTCTCGTCATCAGGTAAGAGTTCAAACGCCTCACGTCAGCTTCCATGGTACCCTACAAATACACAACGTTTGTAAGTCAAAACATTAGTCTGTTTTATGACATTTTAAGATTACTGCAAAAACATTTATCACAAATTTTTTTCAATAAACAAGAGGCCCAAGGGCCTTACGTCGTACCGATTACACTTGGCAATAATCATATAGGAAATTAATTAGATATCGTGTAATGGTAGCCATCTTCGATTTGAGCATCAAACCAGAGATGTAACCACACTTTGTCAGGACATGTCAGGAACATTTCATGCAAGTTACAGCCATCGCAAAACCGGCAGATCTTGAGAAGAAGTTCAAATGTGTTTTCAAGATTGCGGCTGAGTGGTGCTTTCATTCTTGGATTTTAGATAAAACCGCAAAACTAACAACACTTTGTCAGGACATGATCAGGATCATTTCATGCAAGTTTTTTAACAAATCGCACCGGTAGAACTGGATAAGTTTAAAATGTGTTTTCAAGATGGCGGCTGTGGTGGCAACCTGGAATTTTGGATCAATCCGAAAAATAAAACACTTTGTCGGGACATGTCAGGATCATTTTTCATGCAAGTTTCAGCCAAATCGCACCAGTAGAACTTGAGAAGAAGTTCAAAATGTGTTTTCAAGATGGTGGCTGTGGCGGCCATCTTGGATTTCGGATCGAACCGAAATAAAAAAACCCTTTGTCGGGACCATGTCAGGATCATTTCATGCAAGTTTCAGCCAAATCGCACCGGTAGACTTGAGAAGGTCAAAATGTGTTTTCAAGATGGCGGCTGTGGTGGCCATCTTGGATTTCGGATCGACCCCGAAAAATAACAAACACTTTGTCGGGACCTATGAAGGATCATTTCATGCAAGTTTCCAGCCAAATCGCACCAGTAGAACTTGAGAAGAAGTTCAAAATGTTGTTTTCAAGATGGCGGCTGTGGCGGCCATCTTGGATTTCAGATTGACCGCGAAAAATAACACAACACTTTGTCAGGACCATGTCAGGATTCATTTCATGCAAGTTTCAGCCAAAAGCACACCGGTAGAGACTTGAGAAAAAGTTCAAAATGTATTTTCAAGTGATGGCTGCTGTGGCGGCCATCTTGGATTTTTCGGATCGACCCGAAAAATAGTAACACTTTGTCAGTACCATGTCAGGATCATTTCATGGCAAATTTCAGCCAAATCGCACAGTAGCACTTGAGAAGAAGTTCAAAATGTATTTTTCAAGATGGCTGCTCGTGGCGGCCATCTTGGATTTTCGGATCGACCCGAAAAATAAGAACAGTTTGGTCGGGACCATGTCAGGCTATTTTCATGCAAGTTTCAGCCTAATCGCACGGTAGACTTGAGAGAAAGTTCAAATGTGTTTTTCAAAGATGGTGGCTTGTAGCGGCCATCTTGGATTTTAGATTAAACCCACAAAATAACAACACTTTATCAGGAATCCATTGTTCAGGATCATTTCATGCAAGTTTTAAACGACAATCGCTACCAGTAGAACTTGAGAAGAAGTTCAAAATGTGTTTTCAAGATGGCGGCTGTGGTGGCCATCTTGGAATTCGGATCGACTCCGAAAAATAAGAAACACTTTGTCAGGACGGCATGTCAGGATCATTTCATTGCAGTTTCAGCTCAATCCCACTGGTCAAACTGGAGAAGAAGATTGAAATGTGAAAAGTTTACGGACCGGCGCACGCGCACGGGCGGACGACGACGGACGAAGCATGATGGCTATAGTCATCCTGACCACCTTCGGGTCAAGTGACCTAAAAATGAATGTATTCTCATCATTTGTAAAATCATTTACAAAACAGTGGGTTTTTTTTCACAAAATGAATGCTACGTTTTTAAAATTTTATAATATGTTCATTTAATAATTTTTCTAATAAAACTCCACTGACCCTGTCCAAACAGTTTCTTGCCGTAGTTGCTTTTCTTTCTCAACAATTCCAACAGAATCGAGGTGGAGTACAGGCAAGCGACCTTCAGGTCAAGTGTATCCGGATCGGTCCGCCATCTACACACCAACCTCCTCGTGAGAGAAGACACATTGTCGACTGAGACTTCTGTAGTGGTTCAATACACGCCCTTACTATAGGCAGCTGTAGAAAAATAGAGAGAGAGCAACATTTAATACAAACACTTAATCATTTTACATAAAATTTGTATCTTCTTCACTCCAATAGGCATGCAAAAATTTACTTATTTATATCTATTATTTTTTTTAAATACCAAACATTTTTCAAATATTTAAGCTGAGTACTAACCCAATCAGCTGACAGAAGTTTAACGGCTCGTGCGAAGTTGTAACCTTGATTGAAATCCAGCATGATAGGCTCTTGGAAAGGTCACACATGAATTCTCCAGCATGTTGGTTGGTCTTACAATCTGTAGAGAATACAATCAATTCATTAAACCCGATTGATATAATTTTAACCAATATTCATTGAAACACCTTTTGTCTTCTCCAGATTTCGTTATCGTTAAGTAAGTTAAATATAATTGATTAAATGTTGACAGACATTCAGGAAAAAACATCTTTTGAAATATCAAAATAATGAAAGAAAAAAATGTGTATTATTCATTGTAAAATATAGAAACGCTACATGTTGTTTATTAGCTTCCTAATCAGCTCGAGACCTTACCACCATATGAGAAAACATAAACACAATGGATACCATCATACAGAGATAAACATATTCCCGAACACCCATGATATCATCATACAGAGACAAACATGACGGAACACCCATGTCCATATAGGATGTTTGGATTCATGATGGTGGTCAACTGATGAAGCAGATCTGGTGAATGTTCAAACAGCTCTGGGGCATTGGCCTTTCATGGCATCCTCAAATTGGTCGGCCATTCTCACTGGCACTCCGTACCATGTCTTAGGTTCACCCCTGGTAGGATGCACATGTTATTGCATTAATTTTGGATTCCCAAAACATTAACTACATAACCAATATTAACTCTATTTTAATTGAATGGTTTCATTTCCAGAGCAGTAACAGCTATTCCAGTGAAAAATATTTCAAATCATAGTCAGATGCTAAACTAGGACAACCAATATTTTACAGGAAACAACATACAGTAATATTACCAAAGAAGTCTCTAAATTCTACTTATTGTTTGAAGTATTCAAAACTAAAACATGAGCTGAGAATAGATATTTGAAAAATTGCTTAATCTTGTCGGTGAGATAAAGAAAAGCATCAAGTATGTTGTATAGCAGTCAACGAAGCCAATCATAAAATTTATGATACCATGAAGCATTACATACGTGGAGATAATTGATAGAGTACTCCAGTGATCCTCGTTATGCCAACAGAAGCTGAAGAAACAATGCGACATCACACCATGGGAATCTGTCAACAATGAAACGAATGCTGTTGTTATTTGGATACACATTGTTAAAAAGCTGAATTTTCATCAAATATAGGAATTCTTTTCTGAAAATTAACAATTGACACAATACACAACTAACACTCATTTACTTTAATGAAAAATCTTGGTGAGATATGACAAAAGACCGAGAACAAGTATTACCTATAAAAATTGGAACTTAATCACCACTGGCGACATTTTTTATCCCTTCTATTTCAAAGGCTGTGAAGAGTTTCATTAAGAATTCCAAGGGCCTGAATGAGTTAAGAGTAATGTAATAAACCTTACTTTCATCCCTGAGATGTCAGCGTTGATGTGGCAAGAGAACAGATTGTCTCCAAGAACAGGAAGCTTGTTAAGATTCATCCGGAGTTTGTGTACTCCTTTCAACAGAATTATGGCATTTTATGCAGAATTATAGCATGTTGTACAAAACTAGAGCATGTCGTAAAGAAATTATACCATATTGTCTCGTGATGGGATGGTGCCGCTCTCCTTCGGGCTATGGCACTTTTCCATCCCTAACAATACAAATGAAAGGCAATAGTGGCCCTCTCAACAGGCCATATACAGATAAATAGCATGTCACACAATCGAGATGTATACGCATGTTGCTAAAAACTATAGGCATGTCATACAGATACTTATAACCATGGGCAACTTATTAGCATAGTGCCCTCTGCCACGGGCACTATCGAAGTGGCACGGCGTTTGGCGCGACTCTATTGTGACTCACTATTACAGGACATGTTTAACGATTAACTGAACCAGATGCTGGAAACATAGAATGTAATGGGAAATGGGAAACAAATATTGCTTTTCTCCAGAAGAATGAAATTCCCATTCTCTACTGATCTACTTCACCTTCATGAAACTGAGTCTCGTTCAAAGATAACAGATATGTGATAATTTATGTGTTTGCACTTTATAATGCAATACATTACAGCTCGTTGGCAAGATGTTCGCTTAAAGTGTTTTTTTCTTATGTGAAAATGAAAAAGGCAAACTATACAAAATGTGAGGGTAATACTAAGCCATTACAACTTGGTTGAGAGGCCGATTGCCTCATTGTATTGTCGTCTTGAATGGAATAGTGCCTCACGTTTGCCTGGGTACTATCCATCCTTGACTATACTATGAGGGCAATACATATAGAGTGCACTCGCGTTTGGGCTCGGGTACTATTCCATCCCTTGGGACTATACTAATGAGGCAATATATAT
>SAYR01012287.1:137467-157750 GCA_004382745.1 Argopecten irradians irradians
TGGCGGCCATCTTGGATTTCGGATCGACCCGAAAAATAGTAACACTTTGTCAGGACCATGTCAGGATCATTTCATGCAAATTTCAGCCAAATCGCACCAGTAGCACTTGAGAAGAAGTTCAAAATGTATTTTCAAGATGGCTGCTGTGGCGGCCATCTTGGATTTCGGATCGACCCGAAAAATAAGAACAGTTTGTCGGGACCATGTCAGGATCATTTCATGCAAGTTTCAGCCTAATCGCACCGGTAGAACTTGAGAAGAAGTTCAAAATGTGTTTTCAAGATGGTGGCTGTAGCGGCCATCTTGGATTTTAGATTAACCCACAAAATAACAACACTTTATCAGGACCATGTCAGGATCATTTCATGCAAGTTTTAACCAAATCGCACCAGTAGAACTTGAGAAGAAGTTCAAAATGTGTTTTCAAGATGGCGGCTGTGGTGGCCATCTTGGAATTCGGATCGACCCGAAAAATAAGAACACTTTGTCAGGACCATGTCAGGATCATTTCATGCAAGTTTCAGCTCAATCCCACTGGTCAAACTGGAGAAGAAGATTGAAATGTGAAAAGTTTACGGACGGCGCACCGCGCACGGCGGACGACGACGGACGAAGCATGATGGCTATAGGTCATCCTGACCCTTCGGGTCAGATGACCTAAAAATGAATGTATTCTCATCATTTGTAAAATCATTACAAAACCAGTGGGTTTTTTTTCACAAAATAATGCTACGTTTTTAAATTTATTATGTTCATTTAATAATTTTTCTAATAAAACTCCACTGACCCTGTCCAACAGTTTCTTGCGTAGTTGCTTTTCTTTCTCAACAATTCCCAACAGATCGAGGTGAGTACAGGCAGCGACCTTCAGGTCAAGTGTATCCGGATCGGCCGCCATCTTACACACCAACTCCTCGTGAGAGAAGACACATTGTCGACTGAGACTTCTGTAGTGTTCAATACACGCCCTTCCTATAGGCAGCTGTAGAAAAATAGAGAGAGCAACATTTAATAACAAACACTTAATCATTTTACATAAAATTTGTATCTCTTCACTCCAATAGGCATGCAAAAATTTACTTATTTATATCTATTTTTTTTTTTAAATACCAAACATTTTTCAAATATTTAAGCTGAGATACTAACCCAATCAGCTGGACAGAAGTTTACGGCCTCTGCGAAGTTGTAACCTTGATTGAATCCAGCATGATAGGCTCTTGGGAAGGTCACAATGAATTCTCCAGCATGTTGGTTGGTTCTTACAATCTGTAGAGAATACAATCAATTCATTAACCGAATTGATAATTATTTTAACCAATATTCATTGAACACCTTGTCTTCTCCAGATTTCGTTATCGTTAAGTTAGTTAAATATAATTGATTAAATGTTGACAGACATTCAGGAAAAAAACATCTTTGAAATATCTAAAATAATGAAAGAAAAAAATGTGTATATTCATTGTAAAATATAGAAACGCTACATGTTGTTTATTAGCTTCCTACAGCTCGAGACCTTACCACCAATATGAGAAAACATAAACACAATGATACCATCATACAGAGATAAACATACCGGAACACCCATGATATCATCATACAGAGACAAACATACCGGAACACCCATGTCCATTAGGATGTTTGGATTCATGATGGTGGTCAACTGATGAAGCAGATCTGGTGAATGTTCAAACAGCTCTGGGGCATTGGCCTTCATGGCATCCTCAAATTGGTCGGCACATTCTCCTGGCACTCCGTACCATGTCTTAGGTTCACCCCTGGTAGGATCACATGTTATTGCATTAATTTTGGATTCCAAAACACTAACTACATAACCAATAATAACTCTATTTTAATTGAATGGTTAATTTCCAGAGCAGTAACAGCTATTCCAGTGAAAAATATTTCAAATATCACGTCAGATGCTAAACTAGGACAACCAATATTTCTACAGAAAACAACATACAGTAATATTACCAAAGAAGTCTCTAAATTCTACTTATTGTTGAAGTATTCAAAACTAAACATGAGCTGAGAATAGATTTTGAAAAAATTCTTAATCTTGTCGGTGAGATAAAGAAAAGCATCAGTATAGTTGTATAGCAGTCAACGAAGCCAATCATAAAATTTATGATACATGAAGCATTACATACCAGTGGAGATAATTGATAGAGTAACTCCAGTGATCCTCGTTATGCCAACAGAAGCTTGAGAAACACATGCCGACATAACACCAGGGAATCTGTCAACAATGAAACGATGCTGTGTTACTTGGATACACATTGTTAAAAGCTGAATTTTCATCAAATATAGAATTCTTTTCTGAAAATTAACAATTACACAATACACAACTAACACTCATTTACTTTATGAAAATCTTGGTGAGATAGACAAAAGAGAGATACAGTATTCCTATAAAAATTGAACTTAATCACCACTGGCGACACTTTTTATCCCTTCTAATTCAAAGGCTTGAAGAGTTCATTAAGAATTCCAAGGGCTGAATGAGTTAAGAGTATGTAATAAACCTTACCTTCATCCCTGAGATGTCAGCGTTGATGTGGCAGAGAACAGATTGCTCAAGAACAGGAAGGTTGTTAAGATTCCATCCGGAGTTGATGTACTCCTTTCAACAGAATTATAGCATTTTATGCAGAATTATAGCATGTTGTACAAAACTACAGCATGTCGTAAAGAATTATACCTATTGTCTCGTGATGGGATTGTGCCCTCTCCTTCGGCTATGGCACTTTTCCATCCCTCAACAATACAATGAGGCAATAGTGCCCTCTCAACCAGGCCATAACAGATAAATAGCATGTCACACAGAATTATAGCATGTTGCATAAAACTATAGCATGTCATACAGAATTATACCATGGGAACTATTAGCAATAGTGCCCTCTGCCTCGGGCACTATCGAAGTGGCACGGCGTTTGGCGCGACTCTATTGTGACATCACTATTACAGGACATTTTAACATTAACTGAACCAAGATGCTGGAAACATAGAATGTATGGGAAAGGAAACAAATATTGCTTTTCTCCAGAAGATGATTCACCATTTCTCTATTGATCTACTTTCAACCTTCATGAAACTGAGTCTCGTTCAAAGATACAGATATGTGATAATTTATGTGTTGCACTTATAATGCAATACCATTCTAATGAATGAAAATACTTCAGCGTTGCAAGATGTTCCTTAAAGTGTTTTTCTTATAATGAAAAATGAAAAAGGCACTATACAAATGTGAGGGTGAATCGGTGATTACTAAGCCCATTACAACATGGTTGAGAGGGCACTATTGCCTCATAGTATTGTCTCTTGATGGGATAGTGCCTCGCGTTTGCCTTGGGTACTATTCCATCCCTTGACTATACTATGAGGCAATACATATAGAGTGCCTCGCGTTTGGCTCGGGTACTATTCCATCCCTTGACTATACTATGAGGCAATATATATATAGTACTCTCTTATACATAATAGATAAATTACCTATCCTTCATATCCACTTATCATCTATCATTCATGTCCACATATAAAACAGTCCTTTATAATTTCATTCACATAGCTTTTTAATGAGACCAAATAATTAAAATCATTTAAAGTATGTTACATTGGGGTACCTACCTCGTCTTCAGGAAACAGGTCTTTATTGTCCTTGGTGGGGAAGCCACTGCCCATATCTGCAGCGTGAATATCTGCCCCATACTGGACACATACATCTTCCTCAATACAATTGACTAAGCGCCAGAACTCCTTCTCCACGGTCTCGCACCCAACCATCTGTAGTGAAGAAAAGCATTGATTATCACAATTCAGGGATCAATCTAGCTCTGATTTATTACCGTTTATGGGTCAATTTCTTCTAAAGGAATAAATTCCCCTCTGGCCTAAAATTCCCCTGAAGATTTAAATTCCCCATTTGAAGCTAAAAAATGACCGTTTTTGTAACACAATTTCCCCAGTGACTTATTTTTCATGAATTTTTTATAGACTTTTGTTTGCAAATTTCTTCATATTTATCATACAGCTACTGCACATTTTATGATAAACTCAAATTTTTCATTATTGAGCTTAAAATCTTGATTTACTAAATCTAAAAATAAAATTAGTTGTTTTACAGTACTTTTTCTTCAAAATGCATATAATTTTGGACTAAAATAAGAAGATTCAAATTCCCCTATATTTCACTAAACTTTTCCCCTATTTTGAAAAAGGGTAGTTTCCTCCAAAACCTAGATTGATCACACACAATACTGTAAACTAGATTTCTTTATAGGGTTCAAAAATCGTGATAAGTAACATATGCTGACTTAAAAGTTAAATGTAAATTCCTACGAATATAGATTATGTAGATAGGAATTCACAGCAATAAACTTTCGCGATTTTCTTGGATCACAAAATTCGTGAATTTAAGTCGCACATGAAAGAAGGTTGGTATGTACAGTAACTTTGGTACAGTATGGCAGACTAACTTTTCATAGCTATATTATTGGCTAGCATACTGGTCAAGGCAAATTATATTGCAAGGCCTTAGATCACATAAGCGGCATATAATGAAAGATATTCTGAATTCCACATGAAATTTAAGTTACCTGGAGTTACCAGATTCCTTTCTAACCAATATTATAATCTAACAGCATGTCCTTTCTATAAACATCTTTTTCTTACTCTTTGTATTTTGTATGTTTGCAGTGTAAATATCTTAATTTTGAGAATGATTCATTGAATTTCCATCTTGTTAGTCATGTTTCGATTATATAGTAAATAGTGTTCTACTTACATGGACCGGCATACTGAAGTAGTTAGACTTGAATTGGTCTGCCATTTCTCCAAACGACTGCAAACTGTATTCTCTCTTGGCTTGCTCAAATCCATAGGGGCCTTGAGGCTTACCGCAAACCTGTAATAGAAAAGTACAGATTTTTGTTTATAATCTTATCATAAATTATACCTCTCAGCAATCAAATAAACAAGTTTATCAACATAGATTTATTACCCCTTTGTTACACAACAATAATTCTGTACCATTCAGTTTGAACCGTGAAATGAACTGAAATCATGCCACAGCTTGATTCTGATGGATTTTATGTTGCTACCATTCAGTTCCATTCCACAAATAAAGAGATAATGAAATGGTAAAAGCTATTGGGTAGCCAAATTTGTATCTAGCAAATTATTGCATATCTTTTTTTTTTTAAAGTTTTCAATTTTAGCAACTTTCAAGGATAGTAGGAAATTATCCTATTTTATTTTAAATGCAAGAGAAACTGAAGACAGAAAAGCAAAATTGGTGTTTCTTCAAAGGAATAAGGTTATTCATGAAGATTTCTTAATTCCTCTATAAAAAAGAAATCTTTGAATAAATGGCTAGATGGTTAATTATAATATACAACAATGACTATAACCTTAATAAGTAAATAAGATAAAATATATAATATGTACCTGTTGAATACATCTAGGGCATCGCCAGTCACCTTTGGGGACATCTTGTAGGGGTGGGACAAGACAGTAAGTATGGAAGGCGTCGTCACAGCCATCACATAGCAGCATATACTCATCCCCATCGCCACGACTACACATGTGACAGATATAGCTGTCAACCTACAATACAAACATTGACATTAGATTCACTTATCGCACAAAATACCTGCACAGCTAGTGGATCCTTGATATAGTCCAGATACTTGCATTCCCAGCACAAACCATCCAGATTGCAAATGTTCCGGTCTACTGAAATCTATTTATTATAGCCAAAAATCAAATCCATTCCCCAACCTTTTTATCTGGATTGTGAATTTTTCTGAACAATCAGCCTCCTGATTATTGCTGGTCCTTGCAGTGTTATACTCTGACAATATTATTGATGGTGTGGCTGCTACTAGATAACTTTACCCAGTTAGTGTGTTTTCTCCCCAAATCAGTCGCACTGTCAGTTTGTCATACATGTTGATTATCACCAGATGGACCTTGGTTGAAGCCCAATCTATCATCTACTGATTAGTTGTCAACATCTCCCTCTATCTATCACATACCAGTATTCTGATTTTAGTTGTCAACATCTCCCTCTATCTATCACATACCAGTATTCTGATTTTAGTTGTCAACTTCTCCCTCTATCTATCACATACCAGTATTCTGATTTTAGTTGTCAACATCTCCCTCTATCTATCACATACCAGTATTCTGATTTCTCTAACAGGTTTTGGAAAAGTCATAATTTACATAACTTCTTGCATCATTGAACATCTTTAAGTGAAATTCACAATCACCAAGACAGGGCATTTCTCAGTAAACACTCGTCTCAAACCTATAAATAAGTTTCTTGAAGACATCGTGATCACCATATGTGTATTTACAAACATTAATTGTTGTAAATTGGGTGTTGTTTTTTTGTTAGTTATCACAGGTAAGTGCAATGATCATGATAAATTCACTCAATCATCGTAATCACTTATGAATATATAAATTATATGAATTCTAACCAAAAGTCATCAATATCAAGTTTTAGTAATCACAATATTATCGTCAATGTCTACAAAACAAATTTCCCTTCCCCCATGGCCCCTTTTTTAAATATCAATATTTTGAAGACATAACCGATTTTTATTCCTGATATATACAGTGAAACTTCTCTAATGACAGCACTTTAGACCAAAATAATACATGAGTAAATAGATATCACAATATCTATCTGGAAGGAGGCTGATTAACTTACATCAAATTGATCATTAAAGGCCCAATATATGAAACTTTCAGCAAAAATTCAAACACTATTAATTACATAAGTACACTACATACACAGGTATTAGAACAAAATTAGCAGTTTCAGTCTGCAAAAGTATATCTTGTAGCTCTTATTATTAAACCATTGGTCTAAAGAATTTTCATATTGTGTAGACCAAACAAGGTAGACCAAATATTTTTTGATAATATTGAGGTAATCTTTGCTAGTATCTTTAATAGACAATTGAAATTTATAGTTCACAAATGTATAAGATAGAATTATCAATATTAGAGAGAGATTAATTTATCATTGGCTAATTGAACATCTGACATGGTATACAATACTTTGGTTTGATCAAGATCTGCCAATCTCTCAACCAATCTCATTTCATAATCAAATCATGAGTAGTGAATGAATAACTTACAATGAAGTAACATTTAAAGGCTCACTACCTTCCAAAAACAGCCTTTGATTTTTTTAAAAGGAAATGCAAAATGAGATTTAATTTTGTAGAGACAAAAAAGTTATTAGCTTACTGTTAATAATACACTGACAAGTGATTTTTCAGGGTATTTTGGGGAAAAATTTTTTGTAACAAATTGGGAATTTTTAATCGCAAAAACAGCAGTCTTGGGAAAAAGTTACCCATTACTGAACATGGTATTACAGGTGATTAAATATTGTAAAACAGTAAACTGTGTCAATTTATCAAAAGGTGACGACCATCACAACAGTTTCAGAGTAGTTTGTTTTTAGATTAAACAACGAGGGGGAAGATTTCCAGGTTTTATTTGTTTTTCAGCGATTTGGTTTGGGAAGTTTTTATTGTAATTGGGAAAAAATAGGGGGGTTTGGCATTGGGAATGGGTCGTTTACCGACCCCAGTTATATAAGGCGAAAAATCACTGCTGACTTTCACCATATGAACAATTTAACTGAAACAAATCAAATGTTAATTTTCCTAAGGCAGGTTGTCAGTTTCCCCCCTGTCGTAATTATATAATTACTGTGCATTACTTGACTATCACTTGCACTGTGCCTGACAAGAAAACAGTCAAATTAATCTACACTGTCGACAGCTTTCGCTGAAAATATTGTATTTGTTTGGAGTTGTAACCTAATCTTTGACAATCTATATATATATTTCCTTATGCTATTCTGGTTTTTAAGAAAAATATTATTTTTGTTTTGGAAAAGTAGTCGACCTTAAATATCAAAGCTAACTTATGACATCAACAACACATAAATTAGGAAACCAGATAGTTGAGATGGAATTGTAATAAAAAGTATATCAGTGTATTATGGTTATTTTCAAAATTTCCTGCTATTTTAGGTTGGTGATACGTACAACACAGACTTTTGGTCTATGGCACTGGAATTTTACTTAGACCACCTGGTTTTTAATTAGTCACGGTCTATTGGTCTACCTTTACTGCCGCAAACTGCAGTTTTTGTTCTACCCTTAGGATGTTCACACTTTGTGCTTTCGCATAATTATAATTTGACATATGTATACTGATGGTCAAGTCTCTAAAACATTTGACAGCTACATCTCAGCATGGTTATATTTACAGATTATGCTGCTTATGATTCAATGCAGCTTTTATGTGGACAAAAACTAAATGGTTTGTTACTTTTTCAGATTTTTTTCTGAAAGTATTTTGTTGATGTATGCAATCAGCAGCATATTGGGCCTTTAATATCAAATGGAAACGCAATGTTGACATTGAAAATACATTTGATAACAAACATAGCAAAAGCAACCAAAGTTATAAAGTGTTTCAAGTTTAACAATATAATACAAATATGGAAGGGTCTCATTTATATTACGTACCCACATTAGAAAATGAAACTATAAAATGAATATTAATATTGGATGATATTGGGTTAGAAAATGGAATGTAAATTCACTGTAGAAGTTAAAAGTGCTAGAAAAATTGACTACAATGCCTTGAAAAAAAAATAAGATAAAGGAAGATGTTTTACATATAATATCTTATATTTCTTTTTGCAATCTGAATAGCTGATGAAAGTAACAGAAAAAAAACTTTGCTAGTACTAGTGTGCCAAATGATAACAATTAAAATATATATGAAATATACTAAGTATGTCCAAGTTTTAACACTTGCAGAATACAGAGACTTTTTTTTTGCTTTTCACATGCACCTATATATGGATAGATGAATGTAGTTTTGTAATATAACAAAATGCATATGATTTTCAATCTGATTAAAATACATATCCTTATTCCATAGAGGATCTGACAACATCCTATTAGAGGTCACGCTCTGGTGACAATTTGGATTGACCAATCAAATTGTTACTTTCGGAATCTTGGGAGTAAATTTTAGGGGACAATGTATTTTGCATATTTTGTAATCATCTTGCCAAAAGACTCTATAAAAATCCTAGAAATGTAAGGGTTGTGAAAATATTTTACAAAAATAACAAAGACGATTTTTTATTTTTTCTCCATACAATACACACAACACTCACACACATTGTCGGGAATGTATGTCATGCAGCAAATGATCTACCATATAGCTGGTACAGTTCTAAACCGGATGTCAAGGGATTACCATATTTGGCTGTTATAGTCAGGTTTCTGGATTGCACAGGTTTTAATTACTTTAAATTAAGAAGGAAAATGCCATACAATTATGCCGAAAAACAAAGAATAAAACAAGGGCCAATTTTGACAAGTTATACTGAAATTTTCGAAAAGGACATTATTTTGATCGCTTTAAATATAAAATAATAGGTAAACAACATGTATGCAATTTGCCCCAACAGGAAATTTTGAATACACAAGAATTTACTTTTCTTGTTTTATGTCAAATCTTGAAGCTTACTCTGCCAGATTGCAAATTTTAATTCCCTAGAGTTTAATTGTCTCATTTAGCATCAGAATTGTTAAACCCCCCCCCCCCCCCCCCACAAAAACTAACCAGCTATATAGCATATTGGAAAATGACAGCAGGTGTAAACTGAAGAAAGCAACGAGACAATGTGTCTAACCAGAGTAAGCAGCAGAAATATTCTACACTTACACTGCCGAACACTTGGCTTGTTCCATTTTTATCCTGGCCTTTCCCTTTAGAACTATTACTACCCTTACATACCTTTCCCCCGGTCTTCTCGTCTGCAAAGAGAACAAAACAAGACTTATACAAATATCGTGAGAAAAAAATAAAATTATAACACTAGCAATCTTGTTTATAAAATGTAAAATATTGAGGATTTTATACTTATGACTATCATGTCATACAAAATTTACTAGTTCAACAATTGGAATATTTTTCCTCTTGTCTTATATCTAATTATTTAAAGAGTTTATTATATTTCATATTACGTGTCTATTAGATTCTGTTTATCACATAACTGCTAATATTTATGGTAATATAGACAAAACTTCAAATTGCGTTTCTATATTAGAGTGTCAAAATCAGGCTCGGATTTCATTATTATGCGATGTAACAATAGTGTTATTACACATGTGTCTAACAATATTTATAATATTGTCGTATGACATGGTGGAGTTGACCAATTATAAATGATATAAATAACCTTTTTACAGTAAAAATTATAAGTAATTCTGTCTGTGAAAATGATAGCATTGAACTATTAAATAAAGGCATTCATCATTATTTTTGTGTCTTACTTCCCTAAAGAACCATTTATCACAAAAACTGAAGTGGCCTTGAATACCACTGAGTCTGTCGGATGCTTGGGTGAATGTCTATTATGCATTTTGAACGATATAATTTTAATTTCTTAAATTTATTTATTAACTTTTTAATTACCTTTAGGCACAGGTGGAACAGCAGCTTTGGGCCCTGCTCCGAAGAACTGCAATTTCTTCAACTCTGAGTTGACAGAGTAGTCAATGTCTAAAGATTCCTGGAAAAAAAACCCATTCAGATTTAAATATAACATACCACAAACTAAGGCTAAAAAATTCCACAAAATATTTATTATCATCATTTGATATTTCAAACAACAAAAATATTTTGTCATGATGATGAAATCAAATATCTCTGTACCTTTTTTTGTTTTTGACAAAATATTAGCTGAAGTAAAGACATTATTGCATTTTGTAACTTTTATCTGAATCTCTATTAAAAAAAAAACAACCAACATTTTACACCCTCATCAATGTTATGTTTCCTTGCATACATGTAACTCAATATAAGATACATTTGTAGGGCAGTTACTATTGAAATATTGATTACTGATCAAACATTCTGATTCTGGTTTTTTTCCCTTTGTTTTTTTAAATTTGAATTTTGAAAGGATTTTTTATGATATAAATATGCATGCAGTGATTAGTATTGTTAGCAAAGATATAAATTTGGAGGAACCAAGTACTTCGAGAGCAGTTTGATGATCCGCGGTGCACACCTCTTTGTTCAAGGCTCTCTCTCTCTTGGGTAAGCGTCGGTAACTACCAGCAGCCGACTTGGCAGCAATGCCATGCGGTCGGTAATCTTTGTCATCTTTATCATCCTTGAATTCCTCTTCAGTCATCTTTTCTTTTTTTGTTGTCTATGGAAATTGAACATAGAATTATAAATTTACATATCAATCAGTTTCAACACAAATGTATGATATCATTTGAGTATGGTGTTTCAATTATTTGACTGTCACATTACTCACACACGTAATTTTACTGTCACTTTGGAATTTGGCAGACAAATTAAAACTCTATATAAGTCTATTAAATAAAGTAGAATTAGAATTTTCATAATAAATGGGAACTGATTTTTTACAAGCCATTCGTTTTTTATCAACATAAGAGTATACAAACCGCATCATATGAGTCCCCACGCATAAACAGGTAGAAGGGATACAGAATCCTTTCATAGTGGCCCCTAAGAACGGCCCCTACTCCTTTACCAGACGGAAAACCCATCTTGGTGGCTACCTTAGACCATCTTCTCTCCTTGGATAATATTTCCATCCCTCCAACATCCTCAACACACTACAACAAAAGACAGCAACATCAGTGAATAAAACTATCATCATAAAATCTACTCAGTACTGTACTTAATTTTCATAATGATAAGTTTCGAAAGGTTTCCCACAGGTTTTATTGATAATGTCATAAAATAGTTTTCTTACACAGCATTAAACTTGTTGTAATATCAACCATAAATTGAGTATTACTCAGATATGGATGGCTTGTATTATAAAGTTACAATTATCAGACAACATTATTTTTGTATATCTCTTATACAGAATTATATCATCATGTGTAAGCTTTATTAAATGAGATGTGTACATTACATTTAACTTAAAACATGATATTTATTAAACATGATATTTATTAATCATCAAAAATAGAGGGTTCTTGGATAAATCTTCAATTTTTAAATCTTACCTTGTACAACATGTACAAATCCAACAGTTTCTTCTCAACATGGGGGATCTTAAGAGAACAACCCTGTTAAATAAAACAAGTATAAAGTCCATATAATTGCACACATCACAAAATCGCCAATATATCACCACCATGCATGGTTTAATTAATTAAGCTACAATAACTATGAATATTTGAGATATGTGTCAATATAAAAAATACCAATCATTAATAGATTTCAGCTTAATACCCAGTAACCCAATGCAATTACACAACAGTATATGTAAAACCTAGCTATATAGTGCTATTTCATAAAGTTATATACAAGTTCAATCAAAATTCATAATATTCAAAATAAGTACCCTGTGTATATATGGGGGCATTAACAAATAGAACCAATTTGAACAAGTCTTTCATGAAATTATAGTAAAAATTACAGTTAGTAGCTATAGCCATAAATCAGTTCGCAAAAGAAATCAAATAATAGTTTCAGTTTGCATTTGTTGATTTAATACATTGTAATTACATATCAAACTCACCTGCAATTCCCAAAACCTGGCAAGCTTGTCCAAAAAGTTCAATTTTATCCTTGTTTGGGCCTTTGATCAAAATGAAAAGACAATAAATTTACCAATTGACAATTTTAATTAATTAAAAGTTTTATATTATAATAATCAAATTAATTTTATAATTATAACAATATGTAAGAGTTTTAGATTAAAAACAAATGCGTATTTTGGGAAAATTAATAAAATAAACAAAATTTATGTATTAGTTCAGATCAACATTTGATACATGATCTGTACGCAAAATTGATAGCAGCTGAACACACTTACTCCTTCAAGCGTTCAAAGAAAGTTTTTTTTTATAATTGGTTACATACCGGTGTACACATATTAATTTATTCTAAAAAAAAAGTGATCAATGATCAATGTTTATACATGTACACAGTTATCTTTCATGCATCCTTTTCGTCTAATATTATCTCCAAAAATAATAAAATATCAATGCAGTTTTTCAAAAATCTTAACTTTTTTAACAGAACATGTTTTGTTTTTTTATTTATATTCAGTACACATCAAAATTAGAAATGTATACCACAGCTAGAATGAAAAAATTCTTCCAATTTATAATGTTAAAAGTTTTTAACAGATTTTCATGTTTTTACAATCTGGATGAATTCCTACAGGTATGCATATGTATGATATGGTATATTTTTAAATAAAATGGATGAAAACTTACTTCTACGTACATACAGCTGATACCCATGACATGTCTGCACTAGAAATTAGTACACAATATGGACTTACCTCCAGCTCATTCAGCCTTTGTACTCTAGGAGTAAATCTGAATTTATCCACATCAACAGCAAATGGAGGTTGCCAATCCTGTCAACACCATATAAAATGTACAGATGCAATCCAACACTTACTGAGGACACACACATATATATATATATATGCATTCTACTCTTTTGTAATATGGCTTCCTCCCTTATATCCAGCTGGCAGCCATCTTGTTTTTCCACAACAAATTTTCAATACCCACATCACACTTTTATCATATCTGCTAATATTCTTTACACAATCAGGTCACATTCATCAAAATAATAAAGCTAGAAATAATTTTAAGAAAATTATTATACTTCAATGTATAATTAATTCTAAAGATAAATACATTAAGCTCTCTTTAGGAAGTAACCTTCATCCAGCTCACTTATATTCATTTTCAAGTCACTTTATATTTTCAATGCAATTGTAAATGAGTATCAAAAATGTCCAAATTCAAGAGGAAAAGATATAACAAACTGCTCCATATTAATCATAAATATGCCTAAATACAAATATTAAAAAATAATCATAATATATGCTTGCTTTAAATAAAATACCAATCAACTCGAGAAATTAAGGTTTCAACTGTGATTTTGTGCTGCAACTCTATCATTTTTATTCACCAGAAGTGTTTCAAGAAAACTTTATTTCAATAAATTTGAGTAAAAAGCGATAAAAGTATTTTGCTTTAAAATATAAGCCAAAAAAGTATGTTAATATGTAATATGTAGTATCAGAGAAAACCAACATCATTTAAGAGTTTATCTTAAAAGTTGCATCCTGATAATCATTTGGTGACACAATGTCACAAATAGCTAAACTGAGAAGCAAATTTTCAATTTCTATTGCAGAGTAACAACAAAATAATTACTAGTTTCTTTGGTTGATTATTGTTCTTCAAAATTCTATTTCTACTAACATTGATTTATGTATGTTCTATACCCAAAGCTTCTCCATGTGGAACACATTACTATATTTCCTTGAAAATAATTTTAGGGTTTTGATTATCCAAAGTTAAAAAATGAAAAATTTAATTAAAAAATGCTTTAATATGGGGAAAAAACTGGTTTCAAAATGTTTTTCTTTTGTCCATTATTCAAATTCAATATTTTAAATTATTATTGACAGATTGACAGTTAAATGCATTGTCCAGAGTTTTCATTGTGTGCCGTGGGTCTGTGTATTGCAGACTGGGCGTTCACACGCAGGCTTTCATAAGGTATGCATGAAACCCTCATCTGTATTAGAATGCTCTGGGAAAATAACGCGAAAACTTTCTTTAGTAAAAAACAAAAATATTACGATGCCAATTTGATTATAACAATAATCAAAGGTTTACAATTAAGAAATAGACATTTGCAGACAACTCGTTGGCGTGCGACAAAGAAAAACATCCAAAATCATATGAAACTGACAGCGACAAACTAAACAAAAGCGTCGCCATGTTTGCAGATTTAGCTAGCACGTAGGCGATTGTCATGTCTTCTTTGCTGTATTTCTTTAAATACGAGAACCGAAGACAGCATTATTTACAACGAAACGATAGAATGAGAAAACATTCAACTAAAAAACATGGAATATTGACCAACCGGTGGAGGTTTAATTTTACAGATCCCAGTTTTCTCGGCGATAGGCCTGATTTTGTCCAAGTATCCCAACGGATCGGTAAACTCCTCCTCGGTTGGATTAAAAACAGGTGCCTCCGGTGGAGGAATGAAGCGGTTGTATGGGTCATCCGTCATGTTGATACATGCACAAGATGAAGAATTAACTGACAACGTTTAAAATACCATATAATTATCCAAAACGGTAAGTTTGGTATAAATCCATAGAAATGAAGGATAAATCCAATATGTGTACTGGTGCCTGCTAACACAGTTGCTTCCGATTGCGCACAAAAAGTAGATCTTCACAATTTTGGTTGTCTTTTCTATAATATTAATTTCTTGTGGATATTACTGTTAGTCATGCATATTAAATAATAATTCGCAAATTATGTTAAGAGTATTGAGTATATTTATTTCTTTTTTTTGTTAAACTCAAATGACCTCAAATATCTGCGGATGAATTTATCCATACAAGGTCATGGATTGGTCATTGGAACTTCTGGTTGTCTCGGGCTGAATACTATTAGCAAAGAAAATATTTGAATTTAAACATATTTCGAATATAGATCTAATGATTGTTTTTGTATTTGAATTATACGCCAGAAATAATGCGAAAAAATATTTTACTGAATATTGTGTATTATATTTATTTGCACCGGACTAAATGTAAGCGGAAATTTCAAAATGGCGTCTGCTGTCGGGAAAAGAAGCAAAGGGTAAACAAAACTGCTGTTTTGGTCAATACATCCGTTTCCTAGATTGCTGAAGCTGTCACTTTTTCAACGCTTTAACAGCTTCGATTTGCATTTAATTTTCCATTTTGATTTGAACCTATATTGACGTATTTTTTTTATTTTTTGAACTCGCACTTTGAAATAACGAGTTGAAACTTGCTCACGTGTAGTTTTACCATAATGTACAATATGGTATGCTGCAGCAATTTAAAATTAGTAACACATTTAAGAATTCTTCGTTTCGCATTTATCCGTGTATTTTTCTTGATTTATTCATAAATTCACCAACCATGTTAAAGGCTGCTGTTAGGTACTAGACTACAACTAGCCGAGGTCCAAGGTGATTCTGTCAAAGTCTGAAAGATCACTATAGACCTAATGTAAAATTTGGATAGTTCTAAATGCTATGGTGGCTGACATCGGCCATGTCGCATTGCCAATCCCAGCATGCGACAGTGCACCAATGCATTTTCTAATACAGATGAGGGTTTCAATGCGAAGTGCGACAATCTGAATGTGTTATGTGTCAAACACACTATTGTGCATGGCACACTATCACTCTTCATTGATTGACAGAGTGATAATGTTGCATGTGCGACATGGCCGAAAGAACCTAATAATTAAACAAATCTCATGCACTCAGAGTTTTCTCACTTCACAGTTTCACATAAACTCGAAATCTAAGCTTTTAGAGCGAAACATTAGTGTTTATTTCTGTAGCGGCATTATTTTTGGACTAGGTTGATATTTGGTAACTAGATAGCTCAATTTGTAAAGAATCCAGCTCAATTTGTAAAGAATCCAGCTCGATTTCGGAGGTTCCAGGTTATGAACTCCGGCCTGGCCTCTACATTTTCTCCTCAGCAATTACATTGCTGTTACCATTCAAATGGACATATCTCGACCAATTCCATTATAAAAGAGAAATCCACGAAAGCCGACAACAGAAAGGCGAGGAGAAAATGTGGTCACTGACCAGATGTATTTGGAAAAGTTTTATATAATTACCAGGTGATTTAATTATGATATACTTGGCTGGTAAGCAATGATATTATTTTGTTTAAATGCATCAGCTGAATAACGGTGAATTTTATTTTAATTTACTGTTACTGCACATCATTGTGACATCAAATCACAATGGTAATCATACACTATTTGGCTTATATGGCCACTAAGAGAATTGCTATTGTCAATTCTAAAAAAAATCATTAAAACATGATTACAAACTAAAATTTCAGTATGCTTTATTTTCTAGGGGAGGGAAAGAAAGAGGTTCCCCAAAGGTATCAAGATCTTTGAACAATTCTACAGTGGAATTTTCTGTTGACGAACAGGATGAAAGTTATGCAGTTGATAAAGGCAGTCCAGACTTGCCTACCATCAATGAAAGACTTGGTCAGTTTGATTTTATAATTGCAGTAATATAGTGCCAGAATTAATGGATTTGTTATTTCATCAATCAATCAGTAAGCATTCATAATTATCAAGTGTTGTAGTCAAAACATCCTCTGTACTCCAGGGGTTACTATTACAGTTATAATATCCACCCCAAGACTATTTTATAGCCAAACTAAAGGCTCTGTCTGCAACAACGGGTAAGCAGGTCATTTAGGCCTTTGATAGTAGTAACCCCTGGAATATCAAGGACATGTTCAAAATGATATATCATCATGCACAGTCAACCGATAAAGTAAACAGAATTAACCAAACATCAGTAGATTTTTAGCCCACCATCATCAGATGGTGGGCTTTTCAAATCGCCTTTCGTCTGTCGTCCGTCCGTCCTTCCGTCCTTCCGTCCATCCGTCCGTCCGTCCATCCGTCCGTTAACAATTCTTGTTACCGCTATTTCTCAGAAAGTACTGAAGGGATCTTTCTCACATTTCATATGTAGGTTCCCCTAGGACCCTAGTTGTGCATATTGCATTTTGGGACCGATCGGTCAACAAGATGGCCGACAGTCGGCCATCTTGGATTTTGATAGTTGAAGTTTGTTACCACTATTTCTCAAAAAGTGCAGAAGGAATCTTTCTCAAATTTCATATACAGGTTCCCCTAGTACCCTAGTTGTGCATATTGCATTTTGGGACGGATCGGTCAACAAGATGGCCATATATTCTTTTGTAACTTTCATCATATTGATACCCAGATCTTTGCGGCTCAGTGTGTAAGTACCCTTAAAGGCTTTAGCTGATAAACATGTTCCCTTGTCTACTTGGCACTTGTTTATCTCTAGGATATTAACTGTTACGCCTATTACTTCGGTTTACATTTTTATTGAGTTTATAACTAAAGAAAGCTGCTGAATTACTAAAATCCATTTCAGAACTTTTACAAATTGTTATGAAAATCGAAACAAGATTTAAGTATTTGATTGATTAATTTCGGACTGTTCCAACATAAGACACGAAATTTTCATATTAGTAATAGGGTGGTTCAAAATTTCAGACACCAATACTTATATAGGTATAGTGATGGTTAATTCCACTGTATTAGTTTGATTCTTTTACTCAAAATACAATAAAGGATGTGTGTAAACAAAAAAAAAATTAAAAGTTTAACTGAACACCGACTGAATAAGGACATGTTGACATGCGCAAGTTCAATATTGGTCATCTTGGACAAGTTATTTTTGTATTTAATCGCAGAAAAAGTCGCAGTAACATATTCACATTCCAAACTACAATACAAAATATAATGCTAACTATACTGGTTCTTCAATCTTGTTAATTTCCAATTTGGAAAGTCAAGGCATAGGTCAGTAACATTCTTTTATTATATGATCTGGACTATTTTACTGAGTTTTGTAAGTATTTTTTTAAATTACTGTCCCGAAATTTGAATCTGTCCGAAATTTGAACTGACTTTCCCTCACAAGGCGACTACAACTAGCGAGGTCCAAGGTGATTCTGTCAAAGTCTGGAAAAGATCACTAGACCTAATGTAAAATTTGGATAGTTTTAAAATGCTATGGGTAAGGCTGCACATCCGGCCATGTCGCCTTGCCAATCCCAGCATGCGATTCAGTGCGAGCAATGCGCCCAACGAAAGTGACGCAACTCTTGAACGTGTTAGTGTCAAACACACTATTGATGGCACACACTGTCACTCTTCATTGATTGACAGAAGTGATGATGTTGCATGTGCGAAATGGCCGAAAGAACCTAATAATTAAACAAATCTCAGCATTCATCGAGTTTTCTCACTTCACAGTTTCACTAAACTCGAAATCTAAGCGTTTTAGAGCGAAACATTAGTGTTTATTTCTGTAGCGGCATTATTTTGGACTAGGTTGATATTTGGTAACTAGATAGCTCAATTTGTAAAGAATAGTCAATTTGTTAAAGAATCCAGCTCGATTTCGGAGGTTCCAGGTTATGAACTCCGGCTGGCCTCTACATTTTCTCCTCAGCAATTACATTGCTGTTACCAATTCAAATGGACATATCGACCAATTCCATTATAAAAGAGAAAATCCACGAAAGCCGACAACAGAAAGGCGAGAGAAAATTGGTCACTGACCAGATGTATTTGGAAAAGTTTTATATAATTACCAGGTGATTAATTATGATATACTTGGCTGGTAAGCAATGATATTATTTTGTTTAAATGCATCAGCTGAATAACGGTGAATTTTATTTTAATTTACTGTTACTGCACATCATTGCGACATCAAATCACAATGGTAATCATACACTATTTGGCTTTATATGGTCCAAGAGAATTGCTATTGTCAATTCTAAAAAGAATCATTAAAACATGATTACAAACTAAAATTTCAGTATGCTTTCTTTTATTTTCTAGGGGAGGGAAAGAAAGAGGTTCCCCAAAGGTATCAAGATCTTTGAACAATTCTACAGTGGAATTTTCTTGTTGACGAACAGGATGAAAGTTATGCAGTTGATAAAGGGCAGTCCCAGACTTGCCTACCATCAATGAAAGACTTGGTCAGTTTGATTTTATAATTGCTATAATATAGTGCCAGAATTGATGGATTTGTTATTTCAACAATCGATCAGTAAGCATTCATAATTATCAAGTGTTGTAGTCAAAACATCCTCTGTACTCCAGGGGTTACTATTACAGTTATAATATCCACCCCAAGACTATTTTATAGCAAAACTAAAGGCTCTGTCTTCAACAACGGGTAAGCAGGTCATTTAGGCCTTTGATAGTAGTAGTAACAACGGGTAAGCAGGTCATTTAGGCCTTTGATAGTAGTAGTAGCCCCTGGAATATCAAGGACATATTCAAAATGATATATCATCATGCACAGTCAACCCGATAAAGTTAACAGAATTAAACACAACATCAGTAGATTTTATATATATTATAAATGGAATGACAAGTACATTGTACATTAATTTATGGTTTTAGTAATGTCAATAATTTAAAATGAAAGGAAGAATTTAGTAACATATGAAGAACCATTTATATGTGAAATTTTCAAAAAGCAAACTTGTCTACTCAAGGCTATGAGATCGATGCAGAGCCGAGCGCTCAGATTTTTGGTCAATAAAAAAGT
>SAYR01012287.1:157760-167814 GCA_004382745.1 Argopecten irradians irradians
GGACAGGCGCCATCTGGATTTTTGAACTTTAAAGTTTGTACCGCTATTTCTCAAAAAAGTGCTGAGGGATCTTCCTCAAATTTCATATATAGCTTCCCCTAGGGGCCCTAGTTGTGCATATTGCATTTGGGACGACTCGTGTCAACAAGATGGCCGACAGGTGGCCATCTTGGATATTTTGATAGTGGAAGTTTGTTACCGCTATTTCTCAAAAAGGTGCTGAAGGGATCTTTCCTCATAATTTCATATATAGGTTCCCCTAGGAACCCTTAGTGTGCATATTTGCATTTTGGACTGATCACGGTCTACAAGATGCCGACAGGTGGCCATCTTGTGATTTAATATTTGAAGTTTGTTACCGCTATTTCTCAAAAAGTGCAGAAGGGATCTTTTCTAAATTTCATATACAGGTTCCCCTATGACTCTTGTTGTGTATATTGCATTTTGGGGACTGATCGGTCAACCAAGATTGGCACGACAGGCGGCCATCTTGGAATTGATACTGAAGTTTTGTTATCGCTATTTCTTAGAATAGTACTATAGCGATCTGTCTCAAATTTTATATATAGTGTGTTGAAAAAGTTTTGAAAAGCAGGGAAAAGATGCCCTCTTCCATTGTCAGACATAGATCATTTCTTTGCCGTGGGCGCCAAGATCCCTCTGGGATCTCTTGTATATATTATAAATGGAATGACAAGTACATTGTACATTAATTTATGGTTTTAGTAATGTCAATAATTTAAAATGAAAGGAAGAATTTAGTAACATATGAAGAACCATTATTATGGTGAAATTTTCAAAAAGCAAACTTGTCTACTCAAGGCGCTATGAGATCGATGCAGAGCCCGAGCGCTCAGATTTTTGGTCAATAAAAAAGTATACTCCAGGTAAAAATTTACTGCTCTGGATTGATTACTTCAGAATAATCCACTGAAAATTGAATCTTGATACCAACACCTCGTCAGTATCTGTAGTAAAACAATTCTAGCTAGATAGTTTTATAATTTCAAAAATAACATGTATATGTGATTTGTAGGTTTTGTTTCCTTTTTACAGGTCAGCTCCGTCCTTCACGAGAACTGCTGGAATATTATCGAAAAAAAGATTGCAGAATATGATAGGAACATGACTCAATTGTCAGCAAGTTAGAAGAATACAAAATTACATATGAGGAACAGGTAAGTGATGGGACATTCTAGGATAGACAGCTATTAGCTATATACCATTAATACATGGAATATTACATGTAGTTCTTCCTATAAATTCACTATAATGTAGTTCTTTTTATTTTTTTTTATTTTATTTCATTCTATGTTTGTTATATTAAAACATTATGTACACTGCACATAACAGAATCTATCTTATAATAGGCGAATAAAATAATAGAGAAAAAAAAAAGGAATTATGCAAACCAGGGTTAATATTAGCATTATTGTATATCACTAGGAAAACTATATCTCTTTAGCTAATTGGTTGAAAGTTTGGAAAGTCTGAGGTGTGAAGTAGAAGTATAAGTAGTACAACCTTAATCGGAAGAATTGGCTATGTGTGGTATGGCCCTAGGAAAATCACTGTTTATCTTAACTTTAGGTTTCAATTATTATGTAATTGCATTTACATCATTATTTTGTCACATACACCATCTAGTATACAAGACGTCGACAATTACATGTGGACTTGCCTTATTAAATTCCCTTCGAAAAAGACCTTACATAGTATTATGTAAAATAATGCCCTCAATTGAGAATTTATTATTTATGTGGTTATAGTTCATTCTAGTAGGTAACGTCATCAAACAAGTATGATAAAAAATGAAAAAAATTTTATATGTGCATAAATCATATACTTTGCCCATTAGCAAGTATCACTAGGGCACAATTGAGCTCTAAACATTTTTGCTATTTGTCAGAAAGTTTGTTAAAATCTAGTTCTGAAGGTGCTGCCTAGTAAGGTCATGATTTGAAATTAAGCATATCACTCTGTTACATAAACAGAGTTTTTATGTGCTGGTTTAATACATGTGTTATTAAAGGCTTATAAAATTCAGAGTTTACCACTCTCAAAATTTTAGCTTGAACAGTCTAATCTAAAAATGATTTTGAAATTGGGACATATCAGATGAATTTTCCATGCTTCCATTATTTTTGTTCAGCATAAGCTACAATGGGGAGCTGAGACAGAGAGAAGAGGAGATATGTCGAGCTACAAAAGGCCCTCAGTGAATGCAAATTTATCTATTCCAAGAGAGGGAACATGTTCTTCGACTGTACTCAGGAAATGACAGGTTAAAGCGTCAGTATGATTTATAGCGGTTATAAGGTCAGTTGGTTAACCTTGTTTGGGTAAAAGCTCATTACCGATGTAAGCCATGTATTTTTGAATATCGGTTATATTACGGGGTAATTCATACACACCGGTAGTAACATATGTTCATGGCAGTTTAGTTTCTAGATATTCATTAATCTCATTATGGAGTCTTCCCAATTTTTTATATGTTGTTCAACTTGCTTTAACTGATACATAAGTAAAAATGAACTATAATTTTCCTATGGTACTTGAACCCAGGTAAAACTATTTTTGTGCTGCTTTTTGTATGTTCTGCATAAAGCTTGGTCCTAAACTGAAAAGTTCTGTATAGCAGTTCGATTTAGAAAGATGCAATTGAGTCAGCACAAAGAATTATATTTCCTAGGCGTGCTCATAGGGCACACCCTGTATATTTGTGTTTACTAGACAGTAAACTTTCGAATGGTGCTGTTCATGCCATTTTCTAAATCTCCTATTGGGTAAACATTAACACATAATGTTAAAATAATTTTACCATGGTACAGCCCTTAAGACATTTTTTTATGCAATTATAGATTCGAGAACTAGAAGATAAGAAGAAGATCCAGCAGCTACTGAGCTTGAGTGGAACAACAGAGAGTGAGATCACTTATTTCCTCCAAAGAACTCCAGCCAAAGCAATTGTTGGAACAGAAGACCAAGAACCGACCGCAGAGCGCTGCCGACACAAGGCAGAACAGAGGTATTAAATGCTATCTCGGAGCTTTGTGCTTATGCCATTCCAATATATAGATAAGTGTTGAAGGACAGGTAACTTGTCAATCTTTTGTCAATCTTTGTGTAATCACTTCCCATTCTATCTCATCAATACGCGCTAGATAATGTTAGGAAATACAAAGCAGTTACATATGTATATGTATGCATTCTGATATATACATGCATTGCTGCATTACTTGAATTATTTTATTGGGATATATTAAAAGGCCTGAAAAAGAAGCAGCTTCCTCTATCTGAACGGCGGCAGTCTATGTCACCAAACCCAGAGGAGAAATACAAGCATGATAACGAGATACTGGCCCTCCAAGTAGAAGCCCTCCAAGCCAGCTCCAGGAAGCAGACCAAACTGGCCAAGGAACAGACTGAGGCATTGGCCGAGGATCGAAGGTCCAAGGAGGAAGAGATGGCCACACGGCAACAACGAGACGAGAAGCCAAGATACACACACTCACAGAGAAGTAAGTCATAATAACGGTAATGTTTATATTGTTTTAAAGATAAAAAAAAATTATGCTGATAGGTATGCTGTCATATTACCTGTTGTTCCTGTTGACCTACAGTTTTTCTAATACTTTGGTTTCAACCCACAGCTAGACTTCTGGAGTATTGATTTCCTGAAGTTAGTATATTTTTCACTTTTATTATTACACTTATTGAAGTTTACCTAAATATTTACTTTGATATTTACAGATTACATAAAACACAAGACCTCCTCTATGAGAGTACGAAGGACTTCTTGGAGCTGAATGATACCAGGGCAGGTCCCACGAGCGACAGTGGATGGCTGAGAGGATCGTGTTTACTCAGGGAAATGGACAACTTCCCAAGCAGCAGCTCAACATTCCTAAGGACTCCATTTTAAATGTGACAGAAGGGGTAACATATGAAGGAAGAGCTCACCATGCAGAAGAAGTTAAAGTAGGTGTTGAATTTAAAAACTTAAAATTGTTATATTAATTTTTTAAATTTTAATCTCTGTTTGATAACGTAATGTTGGTTTTAAATTCTCTTTTAGTCCCTTGATAAGAGTAATGTGGGTTTTATATTTCTCTCTAGGCTCTTGATAGCGTAATGTGGGTTTTTTAAATTCTCTTTAGTCCTTGATAGGGTAATGTGGGTTTTTATATTTCTCTCTAGGCCCTTGATAGCGTAATGTGGGTTTTATATTTCTCTCTAGGCTCTTGATAACGTAATGTTGGTTTTAAATTCTCTTTTAGTCCCTTGATAGGTTAATGTGGGTTTATATTTCTCTCTAAGGCCCTTGATAGCGTAATTGTGGTTTATATTTTCTCTCTAGGCTCTTTGATAGCGTTAATGTGGGTTTTATATTTCTCTCTAGGCTCTTGATAGCATAATGTGGGTTTTTAAGTTTCTCTTCTAGGCTCTTGATAGCGTTAATGTGGGTTTTAAGTTTCTCTCTAGGCTCTTGATAAACGTAATGTGGGGTTTTAAGTTCTCTCTAGGCTCTTGATAACGTAATGTGGGTTTTTTAAATTTCTCTCTAGGCTCTTGATATAAATAATAGTTGGTTTTTACATTCCTCTCTAGGCTCTTGATAACATGTTTGTTTTACCTTTCTCCTCTAGGCCCTTGAGTATCAACTTACAGCAGTCTCAGAAATTGGCAGAATGTACCGGGAACAAGTGATACAGTTGGAGGACGAACTGTCTCGGATACGAGAGGAAGGCGATGTCACTAGAGAGTCTTTAAGGTATTAAACATGTCATTGCTTTTTTTTCTCTTCAGATGATGATAAATCATAAAAAAATTTATAAAAAAAAAACATTGTTGGAATTATCACCAAAAAAAAAAAAAAAAAAAGATAGTTCACTGCATCCTGTTCTGTATCAATTGATACTTAATTAATCCAAGGTGTTTTGATTATGGTTAAAATAGAGGTTACACAATGAGTGGTTATTGAATATGAATTTATTCCACTTGACTGAGTTATTTTTTAAAAGTTACAAAAGAGACGAGCTTTAGCGAGTGTCTTTTATAACTTTTAGAAAATAACTCAGTCAAGTGGAATAAATTCAATTATTCAACAAGCACGAGTAGTGTGACCTGTTTCTACCACAATCATATTCATTTTTAGCTGATAGAAACACTGCAGGTGTATAGTAAAGTGTATTTACAGAAATACACAAATGGTTGTAGTAATATTTTCATTAGCCAAAAAGACACTAATTAGTATTCAAAGTCATCATTTGATAAGAATCCATTGATACAAAATTCTTCTTAATTGCGAACATCTTTAGGGTTTTAAATAATACTCATTTAACGTCTTATCGAGTTCAAATCTTCCATAGTTGCTTTCAGAAAAATAAAACTCCATGTCGGACTACATGTATCATGTAAAAGCATTCGCACCGACACGGATAATCATCAAGCCATTACCATCAAGATCAAGTTTGTTTCATACACGTTGAATCTACGAAACTCATCAGTAAAATTCTTGATCGTCCAAGATGTATTTATTAAAGGTCATTTAACATGTATGAAAAATGTCAGGTATTTTGGCACAACAACCACCACGAATACAGTATGCTTTCCCCAACAGCAGTTTTGGAAGTCAAGCAGCGATCACACAATAGAATGAAGTCATTTGATTATTGATGACGTTTTGACAATGATGACGTGACACTGAGAAATAAGTAGTTTGGTCAAAGTTCACCGTGTCAGCCAATCAGAATGCAACAGAGCTTACATACAAATTGTTAATCAACAGCTGCAGTGTTTATTGAATGCTGAGAGTTGAAAAACACCGCCTTTTGTGGTAGAAACAGTATTTCTTTCATAGTACAATTTAATATTATTAAAAGTGAAGGAGGGATCCTTAACAATCTTATTAACTTGTAATTCCGTTCCACTACAGTGCTTTATGAATCCCCAATAGAAGATTTTATAACTCCTTGTTTGGGATTACCTTCAGCATGACCCCTGGCTACAATTGGAACATGTCTGGATATCATACTAGTAGCAGTTTATACTTTCCAAGAGATTCAACCACACTGAAAGATTTCATAGCGCGACAAAGCTGAGTTGTTAGATCTTGAATTGGAGCGTATCGTAAGAGCATCGTTGTTGAGCAGAATTACAGATTTAATTTTAATTAGATTAGATGTGAGATATGTAATATTTTTCAACAAAGCAAGGAAAATAGTAACATGACAGGGGAAAAGTGTTGTGGCATATACATTCAAAGTGTGAATAACAGGAATTTTAGGTCATCTAATAAAGGGTATTAAGTATAATAAGCAAATACGGTGTAGAGAAGGTTTTTCAGGCAAGCAATAACTACATTATAGCTCAGATATTTGGTTATTGATGTCTTGTATTTAATCTTGACAGGGCCGGAGTGATAAGATGACCAAGCGGCTAGCCTTGATGAACCAGCGGTATCAGGATCTGGAGCGAAGGAGGAACCTTGAAGTCGAGGGCCTTTAAAAAAATGACATCAAAAATCTACGATTCTCGACTAAAGGATTGTAGAACGACAGCTGTATAAGGTGAGTTTAGAATGTTCATATAAGGGACAAAATTCATCAAAACATATCATTCTTGAACTTTAAAAACAGTTATATAGACCTAGCATGGTGAACATTCAGTTGCTTCATCAATAGTTATTATTATTTTTATTTATTTTTTTTGCTTTTTTTTGTTTGTTTTTGGTGGTTTTTTTTGTTGTTTTTTGGTTTTTTTCTTCTCAAAAAGAGTTTAGGTAAGAAGTAAATAAATACTGAAACAAAATCTATATTTTAGAATGAGAACATTTTCATTAAAATATAAGTTTCCAGAATAGGTTGAATTGCTTTGCTACTACTCATTAGTTCTTAGTTTTCTTGGGGTTCTCCTTTCACTTATTATTTTATCAATATTGGTGACTGCAGAATCCTTTAAAGAGATTGTTTGTATACATTCTATTTATGTTAATGAGTAATTTTAACATTATAGATCATCAGTAATGACATTGATACTTTTCAGTAACAATGGGGTTTGCCGAAGATATGGATATGAAACGTCCAGATTTATAGACATGCAGATATTAAGAAATGTACACGCCACTGCCGGGCCGATCAAAGAAAATTGTTGGTGAACTGAAAAAATCTCAAAGCCAAAATGTATGGCATTGAAAACAATCTAAAGCATCTGTGATTTATTCCAAGGTATAGTGTGAGAAAATAGCTGTATGAGATTGGAGTGATAAGTGTATGATTGAGGCACGTGTGTGTGGTATTTGTGAAGTGAAGTATTGTATCAAAAGTCACTAGGATACTAGGGCTCCGTGTAGAAGGGATTTGACATTATATACACTTTCCTAAGTCCTTTTTGTATTTAAAGTGACATCACTTTTCACTGCAGTCAAGTAAAGTTACCTCCCTTACTTTCTGTTCAATAAAGTCATTCGCCCTGGACTTTTTGAAGTTTTTGGACATAAAGGGTTTTTTTTTAAACTTTAATCATTGGGATGTACTTAGTAGGTGTATTTTCAAATTTTGACGAGCCATTCCATTGCCAATCATCTGTGATTTGATTGCTTTCTGTTAGATAATGATAACAAAACTATTGTAGGATATGAATCATATTGAAGCTTATTTTCAAATCCTATTTCTTTTCTTGGTTATAATTGACACTACTTTTGTAAATTATTGTACAGAAAAATAAAAAAAAAAATTAAAAAATTAAAACTTCGAAAAAAAGGCCAGGGGAAATATTTATTTTGAATGAAGACAATTCTGAAACCAACCCATTTTTACAAAGACTTATGGCAGTGAATTATGATGAAAATACTAGATCTGAGGAGGGACGATATTGAACCATGTGGTTCTATCTGTTGGACACAGATTGTGATCCTGTGTCTGATGACTCTCTGTGTGTGATTGACCCAGCATTTGTACATATAAACTGATAGTTGTTTAAACTTGCATCATCACAAGTAGTGCACATGTACTGTAGAACTAGTGCATGTATATATAAGTTAATTGTATCATAGATTTGTATACTATGTATTTATTGAATAATATATTTATTGTATGTAGAGATTCCTGGTAATAACTACCTATGACAAAGTAAAAATTTAAATTTTAAGATTTTGTTTTTATCATTGACTATTGTGTCGTACCATTTGCTGAAAAAAAAGACCTTTTACGCCACATTGCATCAGTGCTTCACTTTTAGGAATGTCTTTAATTTTAATAATCGTGAGAAATTCAGAATACTGTTTTTAACCGTCATCTGACCAAAAGGTCAGGATGACCTATAGTTCATCCTTGGTTCGTTCGTCTGTCGTCCGCCGTGCGCCATCAGTAAACTTTTCACATTTTAAACTTCTCAAGTTTTACTAGTGCGATTAGCTGAAACTAGCTAAAAGCATCCTGACTTGGTCTCGACAAAAGGTTGTTATTTGTTTTGGTCAATCCGAAATAGAGTTGGCCACCACAGCTGCCATCTTGAAGACATAATTTGAAATCAAGTTCTACTGGTGCGATTTATCTGAAACTTGCCTGAATGATCATGAAATGGTCCCATACATGTGTTGTTGTTTTTCGGGTCTATGGTTTCTGCCAACGCCACCATCACGATAAAACATGTTTGAAGTTCCTTTAATACAACGCGACTAGCGTTTGTATTACATGCTATCCGGTTTACTATGATGTGCAGGACTTGGCCCTACAATGACACTAGTGGTGACCTCTTGAACCGTTTCATTCATTAAACTTTCCATCATAAATTCCCTTATTTATTGAAATAATATTTCATTTGGACCAATCAGTAGTCATGGGGAAGGACTGCCTTCTGATTGGTAGATTACACAGAGTGTTGTATAGAATTTACACAGTGTTATATAATACACCAGCCCATCTAGGTCAACTGTTTGCCTGCTGGTGACTCCTCTGTCCATCCCCCTTACATAATTCTCTGGTTAATGATAATTCGAATTGGACTAACTATCTAAGGCTTATATAGACATAAGAGTTTTAAAGTAAACTAATCATATGCCCTTTTAGTGTACTTAAAAATATGTTTTTAAATGAATGTTAAACACAGATCTGAGGTAAAGGCAAAATAACTTATATGTGCATGGTTTTTTTCCAAAACAAGTGTATGTGCAACATAAGAAACAGGAGTATATTAAGGATAAAAACTCATTTTAATGAAGACTTTGTTTTCTTTGTAGTTTTCATGTAGGAACTTAATTAAGAAAAATGTCAAACAAAAAATATGTATTTTTGTGATCAGTTTGAATGTTCTTGAAATAATTGATATTATAGTCTTTATAATATGGTTTATATATTTTGATTTTGGAAATTCATTAATTTCATTCCATTTTTCTGTTTCTTGCTGCGTTGTATTTGCAGTACTTTTGAGTACTTTGATACAGATTCGAGTGGTGAAAAGTTTTTTGAATGTAAAGGAAGAGCGCCAGTAATGTCAATAATTTAAAATGAAAGGAACAATTTAGTAACATATGAAGAACTATTTATATGTGAAATTTTCAAAAAGCAAACTTGTCTACTCAAGGCTATGAGATCGATGCAGAGCCGAGCGCTCAGATTTTTGGTCAATAAAAAAGTATACTCCAGGTAAAAATTTACTGCTCTGGATTGATTACTTCAGAATAATCCACTGAAAATTGAATCTTGATACCAACACCTCGTCAGTATCTGTAGTAAAACAATTCTAGCTAGATAGTTTTATAAATTCAAAATAACATGTATATGTGATTTGTAGGTTTTGTTTCCTTTTTACAGGTCAGCTCCGTCCTTCACGAGAACTGCTGGAATATTATCGAAAAAAGATTGCAGAATATGATGAGGAACATGACTCAATGGTCAGCAAGTTAGAAGAATACAAAATTACATATGAGGAACAGGTAAGTGATGGGACTATTCCTAGGATAGACAGCTATTAGCTATATACCTATTCAATACATGGAATATACATGTAGTTCTTCCTATAAATTCACTATATGTAGTTCTTTTTATTTTTT